>KZ111237.1:681146-851560 GCA_002120335.1 Hypoxylon sp. EC38 | reverse complement strand
CGACGATTCGGAAATTGTGAATGCGCCGCCCGAGGAAGTAGACCAGGACGGCGTATCGGCAATGGAACGCGAGATCCGCGAGCTCGAGGACGAGCAGGTGCGTCGCACGAATGCGTACGTTGGGGCGATGAATTCGATTGGTAGTGTGCATCAGCGGCGGTGGTACCTTTCGCTCGATAGGGAGGAGTGTGGGTTTGTGAAGAGGCGGAGAGCGGGGCGGGTTGTCTGGGAGCGCGAGTCTGAGACGGATGAGGGAGATGGAGATCCTGGCGATTACAGGCTTAAATTCCCGTTCTACGTCCGCGGAGCTGAGGTGGAAAGGAGTGTCGTGACGGGACGGACGGGCGCCGAGGTGCTGAGGGACGAGGGTGTCGAGGGGTATGTGAGACGGAAGGGCTGGCAGCCTATTCTGAAATGAATGGAATGGACATGGCGTATATGCTGTTCGGATCCTAATGGTATATTTCACGATTCTTGCTTCGCCATGAAGTAATTCTCACGACCTGATTTTGTACACTTACCTAATAGGAAAGATAATTATACCCCAAACACAGTTTCAGGGCGGATTACTGAGAATGGACTTACTGTGAAATAGGCATCTCGAAAAATACGGGCTAGAGAACGCGACGTACGCAGATCAAGAAGAAGGGAGATACTTTTAGATGTTCTCCAATAACATCTGTTCAATAGTGTTTTTTTAGTACTTTACATCTCCAAAGTTGCTAATTTAAGCTCTTAGGCGTCTAGGCTGACCCAGGCACCGTATCGTCCACATCTCTCTATATCCCCCTATCCCTCATGATAGTACATAGATGGTTGTGAGTATTCGCCTCAACGCTCATCTGCCAGCGGAAGATGAGGAATCGGAGTAATAAGACTTCTTACCACTACCGCCGGAATCACTACCAGAAGAACCAACGGCCTTGCCATCGATGACCATTTTCAGGGGCTCCCTCGAGTGGTAGCATTCGCCGGAGTGGTCTTTCTTCACCTTCGAGTGGCAGGTTCCTCCCGCGAAAATCTTCATGGCGGCGATTTTTGCCGCGTCCGAATCACCCATTGCTAGTAGTCCGTTGGTGAGTCCTTCGCCTAACTTTATGAATTAGGTGCGACAAGTAGACTGATCGGATATCTGATTGGTATTTAGATAATTCTTAGTTGTTTGCTGCGGTTGCTGGGAACGTTGAGCTAGTCGATTAGTTGTTTATTCCTGATGGATGGAGGTGTTAACTGTGAACCTTCGAGGCAGAACTCTACATGGAATGGGAACTAGAGAATATAATTGAAGATTTAAATAAGAGTACCTTGGAGATATCCGTGGTACCAGTCCCATAATCCAAATCAGATCTAATAATCTCTACCACGAGCTGTATGTGACAAGCTGCTCTCCCGCGTGACGACATTATTAATGAGTCCTTCCCCTACACCGGAGCTTGGACTGGAAGACTGCTCACTATGTACTACCTTTCATGACTGGCGTTCGCAGTTGAAAACACGAGATCATATATTTAGAGCCGTTTGACAGAGAATTAGGTGTTATACTTTGGTTACCATCAGCTGCCTTGCTCAGGGTCTACTGGGAAACACGACTTTCGGAACTGGAGATGAAGGGGACTGTACTAGATGACTCTTGATAGTTCAATACACTCGTGGTCATGTTATAATGTTGACAGATGGAAGTAGAAAACATGGAGTGGTCAGGATTTCACATTACTACAGCTTGTCAACAGGATTGGCCCGATAAAATAATAAGTTGAATCCCTATAGACTGCAGAGACTCGTAATAGTCGAGTCATTGCTCGTATGAATCAGTTATTGGGAAACAGCACTACGATCACAAGGTATCCTGTTCCTTAACAGCTCCGAATAAAAAAAATAAAATAAAAAACCCCAAATCCAAGACGCGCTCATGTACAACGTATAGTTTGCAGAATAGGCCCTCGGAACTAAATATCCATTCATCGTCACCTCATCCACTAGTCAGCTCAAACGCCTCGTGCGGGATATCCTGGCAGCATGCGAAACCCATTTAACTCCACGCCTCATGCCACATAATGTAATGTAACAACCCCGACCAGTCTTTTTTTCATTCAACCTCATTAATGACCGCGGCACTTAAGCCCCCCCGCCGTCTCCATCCAAGTCATATATCAGGACTCATTGTTCATTTTCTAGCCGTATCTCATAGGTGCTTGGCCCTGAGGCGGTCCTTGTCCCCAACCTGGGGGTGGACCACCACCTGGTTGTTGAGGCGGAGGTTGATTCTGCATGGGTATATTATTCCCTCCTGCGCCACGTCTCATGGCCTGGACGTCGGGTCGGTTTTCTAATGGTTGCGCAAAGTTGCAGATGTGGCAGACAACGTCATGGTAACCGTGGATAGAGAGCGGAATAATAGGCTATCTCGAATTAGCTTCCAGGCTCCAGGACTTTCTCGCGGAGAAAAACGATATGAAACTTACAACGAAGCAAAAGGTAAACCACGGATTGCTTTTGATAACATGTCCGGCCCAGTTACCACAGTTATGACATTGGCAGGTGATGCCTTCGTAGCCCTCGACTTCCTTTCGGAAGGTGTGCTCGCCGCAGGTGAATATCAAACACATTGTAAATGTTTCAACTTATGCGACGATGGATATCAGGACGGTAGGTATTGTCGCTGGCGGCAATTGAAAGAGTCCAACAGCTAGGTACCTACTCGGATAGGTTTACGCGCTCGCGAAGTTGATTGTCGACGAAATAAACGGCGTTAACGAGAGATATTACTATAATACAGTAATGTATGTTGGTGATAGGATGAGGAAGAAGCTGTTATGAGCTTGGGACAATCCTTTATCCATGCTGCCGGTAAAGTTCTCTCTCTTTCCTCGTGCCGAAATGCGCGTCACCTTCGGGGCTGTGCTTGAAAGAGCCAAGACAATGTTCCAGCTCAATCAGCTCGGCGCACACCTTCAGCCAATGACGTACCTCCAAAATTGCTTGTCACAGCATTATCGCATTATCGATAGCGTCCTCACCGGCACCAAAAATCCGCTATTGTCCCACTATAAAAGTACCTAGGTACATACCTATCATACAGAGGTACATACGTGTATATCAAGTATCAATCTTATCAATGACATCCATAAAATTTATAGCCTCGAAGCTTGAATCATAACAGCCATAACACTACAGCAGCACTTCTAATCAACCTATCAGCTCGAGATTCTACCATCAGAGAGCATGTTCGACAGCTAAACCTATAACTCAAAGCTGGCAATGAGCACCAGCCCCGAAACACCATGCTCTACGATCTCAACATCGCCTGGTCACCCACGACCAGCGCCGCCGACCTCGAGCGCACACTACGCTTCAGTTCGCAACTAGGCTACAACGTCGTGGCACTGAACCATACCCTCGACGCGCCCCTACCATCAAACATCTCGAACCCGCTCCCCAAATTCCCTTCTCCATCCTCCTCATCTAATCCCCAAACCGAAAACCGCACCCACCGCATCCCAACCACCCTCCGCCGCCTCACAATCAACCTCGCCGACCCAGCGCAGAACCCGCAACTGCCGAAAGCCGCGCAGGCCTACGACATCGTGGCGCTGCGCCCGCACACGGAAAAAGCGTTCCAGGCCGCCTGTCTCACCGTCAGCGCAACCGACGTCTCGCTGATCTCGCTCGACCTAACCTCGCGGCTGCCCTTCTACCTGCGCCCGAAGCCGTGCATGGCAGCCGTGAGCCGCGGTTTGCGGTTTGAAATTTGCTATGGACGGGCTGTGGGGCCCGGGGCGGATGCGCGGGCGAGGGCGAATTTTATTGGGAATGTGGCGCAGCTTGTGAGGGCGACGAGGGGGAGGGGGTTGGTTGTGAGTAGCGGGGGGAAAGTGGAGGGATAGGGGGAGGTGGTGGGAGTGGGAGTGGTGGTGCGCTGGCGTTGAGGGCGCCGGCTGATGTGGTGAATTTGCTGGCTGTGTGGGGGTTGCCGACGGATCGGGGATGGAGGCGCTGGGGACGAATCCGAGGGGGGTGGTTGTGAATGAGGGGATCAAGAGGAGTGGGTTTAGGGGTGTGGTGGATATTATCGGCGTGGCGGAGAGGAGTGAGGAGGAGAAAGCGAAGGAGAATGAGAAGAAGGGTGAAGCAAAGGGAAAAGAAGCGACGAGGGATAACAAGAAGAGGAAGAATGGCGAGTGCGAGACCGCCGGGCAAGGCAATCAAGGAGGTGAAGGAGGAGATCAACCTATGAGTAAGAGACAGGCTAAGAAGATGAAGGCTGCACTGAGGAAGAAAGAGGCCGAAGAAAAGGGGGTATAGTCTCGGGAATGAAAAACAAAAAGGATACTCATCAAGACTTGCATTCGGTGATGGCGTTTGGTATAATAGGCTGGTCATCTGAAGATACCCTAAGAATTAAAAAGAATTACTATGACCTGCACTCAGCATTCACTAATGACTGGTACACAGTCAAAACTTAATCAAGGCCAGCCTCGACTCAATTATTTCACTCATTTATTTTTTTTCTTCCAGCGAGAAGCGAAAAAGGGCTATGTACATCTTATTGCTCCTGGCAGTGCAGTTCGTGCTAAACGTAAGCTCCCGTCCCCCCCAATCCCAAGAACGAGGTTACCAAAATCACGGTGTCTTATGTGTATGAGTTGCGAAAGAGAAAAAAAAAAAAAATAAAAATGAGAAAAGGGGTTGGGAAAAGGAATACTACAGATTTGCGTGTGGTGACATTGGTGATTATTTTTACAACATGAAGATCGTCCAGACCAGTGACTGGCACGGGTATTCCCTTTGCTTGTCTATATAGAATGGTATATTGTTGTAGGGTTTTGTATATCCAGCCCTCCTGATTCCAGGCTTAAAACTTGGCAAGAGCACCTAGAGTAAGCACGCTCGTCAAGGTGACGCCGCTTAGATCAATCGAGGGACCCTCATTTGCGCCGGAAAAGGATGTAGCAGTCACCGCGGGGACAGGAGCACCTCCTGCATTGTTGGCCAAGGCCGGAGCTGGCGTCTCAACGGGGAGTTGGATCGAGGACTGCGCCGCGAGGGGCGTCGTAACTGCCTGCGCGGCAGTAGTTGATTCCGGTGCGGCGACTTCAGGTAATTGCAGCGAAGACGCAGCGGCCGTGGTTGAAGCGGCCGCCGTCGCCGTGTCTACCGTTGACGTGGACTCTCCGGCGGTACTACTGCTAGACTCGGCTATAGACGAGGTCACTTCTGTTGCCAACGAAGTTGATGAGGCGACGGATGTCGCATCGGTTGCGGCACTGGACGTCTCAGCTGCCGACGTCGCCGCAGACGATGAAACTACTACAGCAGCGGAGGAAGAGGCTGCAGCGGAAGAGCTTACTATGGCGGCGGCTGTAGAACTCGACGCTACTTCGGTGCTAGCTGCAGATGTCGACTCGGCGGGAGCTGCTACTACCGGAGTTGAAGAATTAGCCACAAGAGCAGACGATGTAACGACCGCCGCAGAGGATGTGACGGCTAGTGCCGACGATGCCGCGGCTGCGTTTGAGGAGGCCACCGCGGCGGCGGACGACGCGATGGCAGATGCCTGATCGGCCGGGACTACGGAGCCAGTCGTTCCGCACGCGATCATCTGGAACATGGTTACCGTCGATACCTGCATAATAGTGGTAGCTTGCATGACAGTAGAGAGCTGGGTAACGGTCGAGGCAAGAGCTGTCTCGGTTACGGTCTCTGCTTTTCCGGTTCCTTGGACGGTCGTCGTAACGAATGATAGCTGAAGACCTCTGCAGCTAGTGTTAGTCTCTATGTACTAATCTCACTAATATCGTGTGGGAATACGTACGCTGCATCTCCAGCCTTACCCCCGATGGCGGCGGCAGCAGTCTCGGTGACTGTTACCGTCTGAGTGACAGCCGCTGTACCATTGAATCCGCCAACGGCCCCAGCTCCTACAGTGATCGTTTGCCTCACTGTCTCGGTGACGGTGACGGCGCCATCTTGTGCTTTGCCCTTCTTCCGATCACCTCCATTATTATTGCCATCATCATTTCCTCCGCTAAGACTACCGAGCAGCTGGTCCAGGAACCCTCTCTTCACAGGTTGGTCATAGTAACGATATGTGCCGGCCTACAACTAGGTTAATAATGACTATTTCCCATCGACATTAAGGTACGGTGGTACGCACCTGGACGAGCGACAGGGAGCCCAGCACGGATAGCAAGAAAGCTGGATGTGTCGCCCTCATCCTTAGGATGTGAGAACTACCAACCAACCTCTCACTCCCTTCCGCGACGCACTTGTCGATGATTCGAGTTATACGAGAGTGAATGAATTAGATGAACAGACCAGCCGTTTCTAATTATGCGGGATCAACCCTTGTGTAGCGAGAGAAGCAGAGAGAGCGTGGCGAAGTATTTGCTTGCCTAAGGCTCGTTTTTTTTTCGCAAGGTCGAGTGCGAGCTGTCGATATTATGAAAAAGGAGAGAATTATACTGGACAGAACCGAAGAAACATCAGATTAGGCGCGCATATGCACACACTTAGAGAGAACGAAAAGTAATGAACGACAGCAAGTTCTCGAAACAAGCAAAACAAGCATCACGGGGAACCAAGGTGGCGCTTAGGAGTTGAAGCCATCGAGAGAGAGGAAACACTACCAGGTCAGAGAGGAAAAGGTAGCGAAAAAATGGGGGGGGAGACAAGACAATGGAGCCATACCACGCGGTCCCAGATCGAGAAGGCCCCCATCGATAAAAGGAATTTCGCAGTTCTGAAGCTTGTTTCGACCGGGGTGTATCAGCTAGTGTACGTAGTGTATGTAGCTGACCTCTTCTTGGGACGCAGGCTTGACATTACGGCAAATTTCATGCGGGTTGAAGCTTGACAGCTCGGCCAGTCTGGTGTTCGTGATGGGATGCAGGGATTCCCGAAAGGCAATTTTTGCCCGCATTGGCGAGGCTCGAACGCCCGCTCGGGAAGAATGGCCGGGGCCGGGGTCCGAAGAGAGCAGGGGTTGAGACAGCGCCCTGACAAAGGGGGCGTTTGAAGCTAGGGGTTCGAGATTTTCCCCTGACAAACTGGGGACTCGATAATACTTGGTTTACGGGAGATGGCATTAAGATAGCGTCAATTGGTGTATTCCTTCGTAAAAATACGGTACACTAGATGGTTCAATTGCCGGTTCCATGATGCAGGTAACATAATTAGCGTCGTAGTAGGATCAATCCGATTAAACAGTAACTTTCGGAAGGAATGTTGTTCTAGTATTAACTTCACAGTATCGACAATATAATAACTTCAGTGAAATCCCATTTTAATAAAATTTGCCAAGTGCAAAGAGTTTTGTGGTCGAAGCCCACTGGTCTTGGTACGGTATATCGTGTGTTACGCAGGCGTCTCGTTATAGTTACATCTTGGCACAGTTTCATAACGTGAGATGGCGTGGAAACCAGCCAGTCTGCCTTAATTAAATGATTTAGCTCATGTATCGTCAACCGCCCCAGGGTCAAAAGATTTTGGTGATGATGAGACAGAGCATGTTCGATGAATCGGAAATCCAACGTCACAAAGGCTGCTTGAGTGTGGTACCAATCGAACAACCAAGATCTACATAGGTAGATTAAACATCGAAGATCCGGAAGTTAACGATGATGGAGACCATAAATAAGCAAGGTATGCTTGGGAGATCTATTATGCCAAAAAATGTTCAGATGGATAGTGGGAATTTAAATGCTGTAGATGACCAGAACTAACAGAAATCGATGCATCGTCTAGTTGGTACATAACAGTTGACACCTCACAGCTTCAAAGTTGTCTCGAGCATCCGTCCAGCAGATGTCTAGACTAGGCTAACTACCGAAGTCCAAAAGGCTACCTAGGTAGGCAGATATGTTAAACGCTTTAGACGATCCACATCTGATGACATTGGTCCTCGTGATAAGCCTCACTTCGCATTATTCCCTTTACGAAGCAGTCGCCTTGCAGTGTCCATTGAGCGCCAGACGTCCTCAATATAAGGGGAACCTTCGCGCCCTTGACAACCACGATTTCATCGCCTGCTTCAGCCAAGGCAGATCCTAAGCCGATATATCCTTTGTCGGTTCTGAAGACGCGTCGATCCGCCAAGGACGACAAGTGGATTCTGAAGTCCAAGGTCATCTGATCGTTGCGATGGTAGAACAGTACGCCATGGACTAGGCAAACAACTCTGTCCACCAACCAATCGGGAAGAAATTTGGGTAGAAACCCAAGCCATCTAGTTATTGTGGCGCCTCTTTCCAGAATGTCCAGTTGCTGACGTAACAGTTCAATGCTCTCATGAGTCGATTCAGTCGCCAGTGTCTGGATGAATGCATCGCGCATTGGTTCGCCAGTGATATAGAGCTTCCGTTCCCGGAGCTTAACGACACGAGACCAATCATTTAAAACGAAGGCACACTTAGGAATACGGACGCCGTGATAATCAGTCCGAGGGAGATGATCTAGTCTTAGGATCGTGCTAACAGCAGCAATACGATCCACGCAACGACCTCGGATACCGAGAGAACTCGAGCCGGCACCACCAAACTCAATTTCGGGCCTCGAAGATCCGCTTGTGGTAAAAATGAGCTCATTGATGTCGGAATAGTTTGCCAGGCCCAGTGGTGCAGTGAGTCGAGTATTAGTCCAATCAGGCACCCAGGACGGCAAAGTAGGACCAACACCTGAGAAACGGCGAGGCACAGACAGCAAGTTGAGATCTGTCGAATTCTTCAGAATCTCCTTTGCCACATCGGTATATAACTTGGTAGTGTCGACGTCGTAGTTCGGTTGCAAAGCCTCGACCCCTAAGACTTCAGTCTTAGTCAGAGCATTCAAGCCGAAAATCTTATCTCTGGGGTCAGAAGCATCGAGTATTCGATATCGAAATAAGACACTGAGGAGACTGTGGCGGACGCCGGCGCTCCATTCCTGGCGAGCCCTTTCTAGTATGAACACGTACGCATTCCGTTCGTGGTCGGAAAGCCAAAGATTGAGATGGTCTTGCGCTGTGATGGCAGCCATGAGATCGGTCCAGCTAATGGATGAAGTTCCACAGAACACGGTCGCTTGTGTTGCCAACGCAAGCTCCTGAACAACCCAGACTCTCGTAAACCACAACCTTCGGATGATCTTGGCAAAGGCCGATAGTCGTGGGAATTGGGATGAGTCTCTGAATTTTCCGAAGAGTTTCTGCGTAGACTCTTCGTAGAAGCTTATCGTTCGGAGCGAGCCACCATCGGAGGTGTATTGATGACAGGCATGAGCAATATCTGACGCTGCTGCAATGCCTATGTTGCTGTCATCACATTCTTCGCCAAGCCAAATGAGAACTTGGCTAGCTTTCGAATATATATCCTTCATACGACGGACCTGTCGCCCTCGCTCGTCATTATCATTCTGGTTAATGCAGACAGCGTCTGCCCATAAGATTTTCTTCTCTGTTGGGGAGCGAAAATGACGCAGAACGACTTCGAGACCGGCGGTAATAGCTAAAGTCTTGCCATTGCATGTAATGTCGACCTTGTCTAAGGGGTCGCCCCAGACATAGGAGATAGCTTCGTAAGAAGGCGACTGATCAATATCTCCATGTTCTAGAATACATTCCAACCGCTGTTCCCCCGAACCCGGGAACAATGTAAGAATCCGGAATTGGTTACACTCGGGCTCAAGACCAAAAGGCACATAGCAATAAGAATCCATTGTCAAGATAGCAATGTCTTGCCGCTACACGGATGCTTGTCCATCGGGATCACTAAAGCATATGGATCGAAGACGAGAAATTTGAAAAAGTGGCATACAATGCGGAAGTGTTATTAAAAAAGCCATGATGAACGCGCTTGTAACTTCAAACTCGGTCATCTTTTGAGTATCTGCAGCAAACTTCGAGGTGCCAGGGTGGCAGTCCTCGAAGTAAGGGGCCTCAAAACATTGGAACTAGCTAGCACAGCTTGAGGCCGGCGGATTGAGGCGGACACCCAGATCCAATTGCCTAGAGATGTAACACTACATCATGCGAGATGTGAGGGCTATATCACAAGAACTCAAGCAAACACCGGATGCGGAAGTGTCTTAAGCGGAAAACAGGTATGCCAACGAAAGGTTTTCGGTGAACAAATGCCATGGTCAAAATTTGACGATGAAAAAGCCGTTTGAACTATATCAACATTAGCATCAATCCATACCTACATTTATGTAAGTATATACGATAACTCTTTCTAAGGAGTCTAGTTGAGTTTGGCAGATTAGAATGACAATCGGCGTGGCTGGAGAGAATTGATTTCGCGGCGAAAGAGGCTTCGGATCCGGTGATGACTAAGTAAAATAACCCTAAACTCTGTAAGGAAATAGGTGGGTAGGTACGTAGCCACGGCGGTCGGTCGGCCAACGAGTGGGGGCAATGTCCAAGGGCGGGAGAAGCTATGACCCGATAAATATAAACAAGGAAAATCGGAAACGGAAACCGCGCAGACCTTTGACTTGACCTTAACTCACATGTTAATCGTCAAAACGTCACCGCGTCTTGAACAACTTCAACAACATCAATTCGGTCAACACGCCGACCAATTTGGTTAATTGAAGAATTTGTTCAAGCATTCCAGTAGGTTATTTCTTCTTTTAATTACCCAACTTAGTCTTTTGCTCTTCTTTTTCTTCGTGCACGATGGAAGTTGCAAGTCCCCCAAAGCGGATGACGCGTGCGAGAGCAGCCGCGAAGGAGAAAGACACTCCCGCTGCGACCACGTCGACGACCAAGACCACCAAGTCCGCCAAGGCAGCAGCTGCTACCACGACTAGCAAACCCACAATTACCACGACTCGCACTGCTAAGCGAAAGACTCGATCCGACGAGAATGAAGATGAAGACGGCGCTCAGACAGATAATGAGCGGCAAGGTGCCATGAACAAGCCTGCCCGAACTCGAGGTCGACCCAAGAAGTTGGCCGATACTAAGACCGTACCTGAGCCAGAGGCTTCAATTGACGATGCTCCCACCACTAGCTCTACCTCTACTTCTACTTCCACGACCACAACCGCAACAAGAGCTACGCGTGGCAGAGCTAAGAAGACTACCACAACAACAACAACACCTACAGCTCCCATAGAAGAACCAGCAAAGAATACACGTGCGCGTGCAAGCGCGCGAACCAAGAAGACTGCTACCGAGGATAGCAATGCAGAGACACCAGCTGAGCCAGTCAAGAAGACTACCCGCTCTCGTGCTATAGCTAGTACTAAAGCATCAACCGGAGTCGTCACTACCACGGTTTCCACTGAGCCCACACCGGGCCTCAAGTCTGCTGTTTCCAGACCCGCTTCCAGGATAGGAGGTGCTATTAAGAAGACGGTAACTTTCCAGGAACCGGAGAAGGAGAACTTGCTTCCCGCACCGCCTGCTAAGACTAAGACTAAGACTAAGACTACCGAACCTGCCACTGGCATGCGCGCAAAGCCTGTCCGGAAACCGGCTGCCGGTGGAAGAACAACCAGAGCCAGTGCCAAGTCGGCCACAACCAGCGAGAAGAGGGACAAGTCACCTCTCAGCCCTAAGAAGGATGCACAGAACTTGTCACTCTCTAGGGATGCCGATGCTGATTCGGATGACGAACTTGCAACATTGGAGAAAACCCCACTCAAGCCTTTGATGAAGAGTCCTGTCAAGCCACCCTCGATGGCTAAGAAACATGACCTTCAATCTGTTGCTAAGGACGTGGATGAGCACGTCCAAGAGACATCAGAACCAGCTGGTCCATCGGTATTCGGCAGCCCGGCTCGCAGACCCCCCTCGTCTCCATTCAAGGACACGATGAAATCGCCTGCAAAGAAGGTAGAAGCCATTCCGTTGTTAGTCCAATCCTCTAAGAACGAGCAACAAACTGCACAATCGCCATCTAAGACCTCAATGCTTCAATCACCTGCCAAGCGACCTCACCTACCTATCAAGGCATTGCAGCCCCCTTCGCAGGAATCTGGTGATATTGCTCGCTCCCCAGTGAAGATGTCTCTCTTCCAATCACCAGCGAAGCGTCCCACGTCGCCTTTCAAATTTCAAGCACCACCTGTGCAGTCATTTGAAGGCATCAGTAGCAACCTCTTCGGGCCCAGAACTTCTCCCGTCGAAGAGAAGGCGCCTACAGAAGTAGCACAACCCTCTGAGCAGCCAGAGCTGATGGAGACTGAGGATAAGGATGAGCTCGCACTAGACGAGCAACGCGGAGAAAACGAGGTTCAGCTAGAGTCTCCATCTCAGCTCACATTCCCCGGCCGTTTATCAGCCGTCCTCCCCCGACACGCGGACCCGGCTCTACGGGATAACCCACTCCCAATTAAGGATATAGAGATGGGACAACCAGAGCCCATCCCAACTAAGCCAGCTGAAGCTCAGGAAGAGCCGGTTGTCGAAGCCATGAACGAACCTATTGAGACCGTTGATGATCCCATGGATCTCGACGAAGTTGAACAAAAGGAGGAGGATGTCCCTAGTAAGGCTCCTAGTGCAACGGCAACCACACCTCCTCAGTCGCCGCCCAAGCAAGCTATCAACTCAGCTTTTGGACTGCGAGCTAGGGAACTCGATGACCATAACATGGATGAGTCTGAAGATGAGCTCGCAGGCTGCGGAAAGACACCCACCAAAGACCAGGAAGACACAACTCTAAGCTTCAATGCCGTTCCGGCAACACCCACACCGAGCACCCTCAAAACTCCACGTGGAATGCCATCCAGCGCAGTCAAGGCGGCGAGCCGTGCTATTCGATCCGTATCTAAGGGATCTCGACTCGGTTTTACTCCGCTTGCCAGCCAGCACAGTGAGTGGAAATCTTCGAGCCCAACCAAGAAGAGCTTTGAAGCACAAGTCCCCTCTCCGGAACTGAAAGACGAAGGGTTTTCGTTACTTAAGGAGAACGATACCGCACCGGCTGAGGCTACACCATCTAGAGGCTTTTTCGATGAGGAAATGAGGATCCGTGCTGAGATGGAGAACCAAGCCGCTATCGAGGCAGCTCTCGAGGCTGAAATTGAGGCCGCGTTTGGAGACGGAATACCCGAGTTTGATGATATTCCTATTACAGAAGAGGATGTTGAACTTGCTGCTGAAGCGAACGAGATGTCTCTCATGGAAACCGCTCATGACGACTCTATCTCGGAAGCTAGCCAGGAATATGGTGACGAGAATGCGGTTCCCATTGACCCCGCTATCCTGGGCTCAAATGCCAGCGCGCGCCGCCCTGAGCCAGTGACCCCAATGCGGCCATCTACCCAGAGAACCTTCCACACTATTTCCAAGGTTCCGTTGAAGCCCGCAGATGATTCTACCCCTGGAATCAAGAAACGCTGTATGAGTGCGTCAAAACTTTCGTCTGTCAATCGTCCCACCGGTCTCTTTAGGAATGCGACCGTTATTTCGTACTCCCCTACTAAAGACCCAAACAAGATGGACATCGATGAAGATGATGAGCCCGCATACCCCCCGGTTACACCTTCAAAGTCCGACATGTGGTCTGCATTGGGCACCCCAGCTCGTACTCCTCGTCGAGATCTGAACACGTCTTTGCTCCGAGGTGCGGTGATCTTTGTTGATGTTCACACGAGCGAGGGCGCCGACGCTAGCACTATCTTCGTTGAACTTCTTACACAGATGGGTGCTCGTTGCGTTAAGAGTTGGCCTTGGAACCCGACTAGTCCTGCCAATGGAGATGGATCAATAGCCAAAGTAGGCATCACTCATGTTGTGTACAAGGATGGAGGCAAACGAACATTGGAGAAGGTTCGGGAGACTGGTGGTGTCGTCCAATGTGTTGGCGTCGGCTGGGTCTTAGAGTAAGTCAACCATTACCGATATCCTATGACTAGAATACTAACATTACTTGTAGCTGTGAACGTGAGAACCAATGGGTTGATGAGGCACCCTACTATGTAGATACCTCTCTAGTTCCCCGCGGGGGACACAACCGTCGAAAGAGCATGGAGCCCAAGGCACTTGCTAATTTCAACGGTACTCTGGTTACTCCGATGAAGCCTATCGCAGGACCAGGCCGAGAGTGCCAGACTGTTCCCAACAATCACATCAGCCGTCGAGACAGCACAGCTTGGATGCGCACCCCCTCTGACTACGATGAGGATGAGGACGCACCTCACGAACACGACTGGGACAAGGAGATCGGCATGCTGACTCCCATCCCCAAGACTCCAGCTCCACAAGATGTCGCAAGATTCGCAATGGACGTCACCCCCGATTCTCCCAGCACAGTCGGCTACGGAGAGAACGAACTCGAGCAGGAACAGCTCCTCATGCGCACCTGCCCACCCAAGACTGCGTACGCAGACGTTGGTCAGGGCTTTCTGAAGCAGGAGAAGGACCAGGGTATCCTGATGCGCCTCATGGCCGCGCGACGCAAGAGTCTACAGTTCGCGCCCAAGGTGGCAAGTCCTCTCTCCAAGGCATGGAATTAAATGAGGCCCGCATTTTATGGCACGGCGTTTATTATCATGATGATTCTTATTATTCATTGCAGGCGACAAGGTGGGAAAGTCATATGAAGAACCCTATTGCATGCATTCGGCGTTTAGGGCGGTAACAGTGGTAATTAGTAAACTCTCCTCGCGGTTTATAAAGGGGAAAGAAAAGAAAAGAAAGGGAAGGGAAGGGAAGAAAAGGCGAGAATTGATTTGATTTGACACACGGACGGACTCCGGACTCCCGATGAGTCGGTTTTAGGGCAGGGCATCGGTGTTAGAGGATGTATTTTTTTGCTCTCCGTAAACGGAGTGAGTACCGATTTGCTGGGCTGTTAAGACAGACAGAGACCCCGAATGCTTGCCTTTTTTTTTTGCTTGCTTAGGAATTGAGTCTGTGAATTTTCATGTTCCTTGACATTCTTGGTCATCGTGACGCTGTCGCGCAGAATAGTGCACTTTCGTGTAGTTCTAGGCACCGTGTTACTCAGGGTAGGGATAATTTCTTCGCAGGGCTTGCGGTTTCGCCTTGGCGAGTCTGTATCCTGTAGATAATTTGCTCACCGCCATAGGGGATTGAGATGATCGTTAGACGATGAAATCATTCTGCTGTCTTTTTTTTTTTTTTTTTTTTCCTTTCGGTATCCTTTTCCCCGGACACGAAGTCCCCTAGTCCGGGGAAATATCTATCACCCATAGGTAGGTAAGTAAGGAGTAGGTAACGGGCACAGCCTTGTTGTAGTTGCCAGTTCCTATACTTGCAGTCGCTGTCGTACAGACTAGGGGAGACGCAAATTGCCTTTTTCTCCATGATTATTATTATTGTTGTTATTATTATTCGGCCCTTCCGGTTAACTTTTAGGTACGGCTTCGGGTGGAAAAGGTACTTGTGGCGACTACAAACACCACACCGAGAGACTGAAAGGGGGAAAGGGGGGAAAGGGGGGGGAAAGGGTTAATAATATGCAGCCTTGTCGTCGATCGCAAATTACATACCTGATATTGGGGAGATGGGGGAGAGGGAGGTTCGGTAGCCTCGTACGAACCCACACTAGACCCTTTTTTTTAACTGCCCACAGCTTGAGCTGAACAAGAGCAGGGTAAGGGGCAGGGCTCAGCTTGTGTCGGATTCGGTCCCGACCGGGGCTCGGATCGGATAGGAACTTGTCCATATCATATCACATCGCAGCGCCGTCACATCACATTACATGAATGACATGACATGACATTGCTATTATTTCATCTCATTCGATTGAGAAGATCATACACATGGATAGCGCTTAGATGGCCGTGTATGCCTAGGTAGGGAGCGTATAAGGTGACTAGCCAATACGAAGTTACACATTGCTGGTATATGCATACCTAACCTCCCTATGTGGTAGAACCCTAGAGCCGGCAGAGAGCCAACCAATCTTCGTCTAGATATGCTTCGTAGATCCAAGAAAGGCAAACGGCTTGTAGATTTACCTAGGCACATAGTTAGGTATATACCGTATGTAGGTCAGGTTATGGATGCACCATGCTGCTGCTACATACATACTGCTGCTGATGCCAGGGGATGGAAATCCCACCAATAGCAATGCCAGTCCGTAGATCAGAGATTATGCATAGTCCTTTAGACTTTCTGCGCATAAGTACCTACATACCTCATACATCATAGCTAGGCTAACATGCCTACCTGAGTGTAGGCTACGTAGTAGGCATGTAAGTAGATACATATAGGTATGGTAGGCGATTTAATTGAAGCAGGTGATGCGCGTTACACTACATGTTCGTGTGCGTGAGTGCGTGCGTCCAAGGTAAGAAAAAAAAAAGGGGAGCAGTAGCCGCATCGTCCGACGTGGATTTGGGGTTTTGCAAAACCCCCATGGGCTATGCTTATGGCCTTTGGGGAACTGGAGGTTCTGCATGTGCGAAATTGGGAACCTCGGTATCTACGTAATTGTTGGCATGTGTGTGCGACCTGGGGGTGGATAGGTGGTATAATGGATAGGAGATAACCGCGGACATGGGCATGGGCATGGATACCATGGATACCATGGATGCAGTGGTAGTGGAATCGTAGGTGGTAGTGTTGGTGGCGCTGGAAAGCATCGCATCGCAAATGTCGGCCCGGCCCGGCTGGTAACGGGCGGTTCCAACGTTGAATAGGTACCTAATATAGCGCTATCCAAAGGATTCGTCTAGGTAGTCCCCGCTAAGCTAGATAATTAGAACGTTTGGTAGGGAAATGTCAGACAAGTAGGTATGAACAATAGGAGGGTGGGTGGGTTGCGTGTATAGGTCGCAATCTAGAAGCACCAACTGCTTCTAGAAGGAAAAAAAAAATCGTGGCGGGCAATGCGGGCGGCTAGTTGGGTCTCGACGTTGGTGAAGGAGATATAGATTCGTATGCACGTCACGCGTGCCTCAACCTAACCGTCTCTAATCTAATTCAGTTACCTCCGAACCAACTACATAGTACACTCTTGGTAATGCGTGCTACCCAGGCAAATTCCGTCTTTACTTACCTACTACCTTACATGACTCGTGCGGTACCTATTGAGTTAAACCATTGGCCTAGGCCGGCAGGCAAGACTGCCGCCAGAGCGTGCAAATATGTAATTGATTTTTTCCCTTTTCCCAACTTCCATCTACCTGCCCGTCTCGGGTTGGTTAGTTTTATTAGATCGGCACGTAGCTCGTAGTCTAGAAGATTGTCAGCTGATAATAGGTATATGTACATACATGTAGGTAGAAATGAATTCCCGACTCCAGGTACTGTATAGCATCCATTTGTCAGACACCATCCGTACATGAAGTCCCTACATGCATGAGCGAGGCACCTTTCTCGCATACGATACCGGTACGTAGTTATGAACTACCTCAGTCACCCCATAACAGGGCAAGCTCTTGAATCTATCATCAACTAGAAGCAATAGTTCGACGTAATACCGTCCCAAGCGCTCGCGGAGATGAGCATGTGGTACCAACTGAGAGTAAGTAGGCTATTTGCGTAACAGTGAGATGTAAAACGAGTAGCATCATATTGCGAGATCTTGTGACTGACTCTACGGCAAATCCCAGTCCAACACATCCAAGACTTCGTACTTGGGTACTACTACTACTACTACTACTACTACTCCAGCTACTACTACTACTCACTCTATACGCCGTAATTTCTTAAAGCTACACTATATCAATCCCCTAGCTTCAACAACCCACACATGCACGCATACGTACCCCTAATAGACCAGTTCTAGCTTCCCGATCACGTAACTGTTTATAATTCCCTGTCTCCTTTATATCCCGCAATAGTAAAGAAGTAAAAGCAGGCAAAGTAAGTAAGTAAGGGCTCCCCCATTTTTCTCTTCCATTGCGTAGGTACCTATCCATCCCAATATGTCAGGTATATTTGATTCCCTCCCCCCCCCGCGTGCCAGCCCCATTTCCCCCCGACATGAACTCCCGTGGTATCATGTAGATATATAATATTAGTAAAGTTTCCAGAAACCACCCACACACACAAACACACACACCCCAATCGCCATGCAGATCCCTATTGTACACAAAAAGGCAACTCCCAAAACAAGCCAAAAAGAAACAAAAAAACGAAGACGACATTAAAGCCTTATCTTCTTCTTTTTTTGCCTCGTGGGTTCTCGTGCGTTCCCAAATGCTACCTCGAAACGCCTTGCCAAGTTTTTGGAGAACTGCCGTTTTTTCTCTCTCTTCCCGACGGAACACTATTTGCCATAATAAAGATCAGCCACCCGCTCCCGATCTTTAACCCCCTATCTTACCCCTGGCCTAGACTCCCAATCATACGCATACCAAGACGTTTTGTATATACCATTGACAGTCCCTTCACGCATCACGGTTAGATTTCTTCCCTGGTAAATGATACTCTTTTCTGCTACCTTTCTCTCACCTCCGTCGTATCCGGGCCTGTAATTTCAGTTCATACCCCTGTTGTACATGTTATTGTGGTAAATAGATGAAATCTATAGATAGTAAATTGTAGATGAGTAAAACGCGGGGAGATCGTTGACTCATTGCCGTAAGACCTCGCCAACCTTCTTTTTCACCTGATCGTCGGTGGTTCTGAGAACCATCGATCACGCTCACTACGAAGGAAGAAGGTGGTATCTAGGTGCGTGATCATCAGTAATGGATAGCCAACTTAGCGTCGCTTCACCGGTTCGGCGATTGAAGTACCGCTGTCGTAATCCCAACGCCGCTTGAGGCCACCCTCATAGACGCTAGCAACCGACTCTTGCCACATAGCTGGAGTCACGAATGTTTGTTGCATGGGGGGTGCTGAATACTGCTGGTGCGGCAAAGGCTGCGTTACGGCCGGTAGAGTTCCGCCACCGAGTTGGATATCCTGGGAAGTGGGAATCTCGGGGGCACCTGAAGATGAACCAACACTTAGAGAACTGGATTGTGGAGCCACCGAAGTTGGCTGAGATTGGATTTGTTGCGTACCGAAAGTCGTATTCCACTGCCTGTGGGGGTTCATCGTTAACAAGAAGTTCGGATTGATACGAATTGATACGCAAATATACTTACTCAAATAAACGCGAAGGGTTCCAAGCGGAATGGTCTCCCAACGGCATCCCGCCTGAAAGCGTCGAGGCCTGCGAACTCGGCCCAGGGTTCATCAGGGAGAGCGACTGTGCAGAAGGAGAGTCACTCTTGGTGTCCGCCGAACCAGCAGAGATAGGTGTAATGGGATGGTTGGCATAACTAACTTGCGAGTGCTGACCGGCCTGTGGATCCATGCTAGGATCCAGGGAGCTGGTCTGTAGCATGGGCGGCTTGTACGTGTTCGCTGTAGGCGGGCTAGAATGGCTACTCGGATGCGGACTTCCGTAGGGAAAACTCGGCTTTAAGACAAATGGTTTTCTAGTGTCAGCGGAAAAGGCCTCTCGCACAGCGTCAATTTGTTTCAGCATCTCGGGCAGTGGCCAAGAGTGCATTGTTTTCTCTAAAATTCTCATGTGCCGCGTAAAGTAATCTCTTGCATCGGAGTTGAGTTCCGGATCAGGGGAAGTCAACGCGACCTATACAAATCCTTGTTAGTCTTCACTTCGTCTTCGTAATCTCGTACAACGTCAAGAAAAGCCACAGCAACGCACAAGGTGAAGGACAATGCAAGAGAGAATAGCGTAGATGGTGAAACTGATGCCTCGTTGCATGCACTGAAGTCCGCTCAGACCGAACGATTGTAGCATCGATTCTTGAAGACGGCATAGGGCCTTCGCCGAGGAGTAGCAAAGGCACATGTGCGATTTCCACTGAGGATCGGTTGGTTGCAAAAAGGACAACTGCGGCCGGTGAAGGATGATGATGCTCAAGTAATAATAAGAGTGCATATTTCCGATAAAATGTGACGGGAGCCATGGCGGCGATCCGTCCGCCGGGAACGTAATACGCAAATCATTTGGGAGGTCATTGAGCCAGCCCGTTATCGTTGAATTGAACTGTACCAATTCGGGATCGATACCCCAATCCTTCTTCTTCTTGATCTTTGCGTATACGGCGTTCACTCGGTTAAGATTCCGGGCGATGCGAGATAGATATGCAAAATTTCGACTAGCATGAAATTCACTATCCTCGCAACCTGGCATAAGTCTTGGAACACTGAAATCAACGGTATCGGGATCCACAGAGAGATCCGTTCGGCCTAATTCCCGTTTAGAATTACAAGTAATTATCGGCCAAGGAGTCAGGCGTTCTTACCTTGAGGTGCGGCAATCATAGTCTCGCATACGAAAATGGTTTGCCATATACGGCTCTTCGTGATGCACTCGGCTGGAGTAGAACCACACGATTTACCGGCTTTGTGGATATCAAGATGTTCGTCCAGTCCAAGGTCTTTGGCCATAGCGACACAATGAACAATCGACATCCACGATCGATAGTAATAACCACGTTTCGGCGAAGCCTCTCTTGCTTTCAAAATAATCAGAAGAGCTTGGAGAGTACTTAAGCGTGGTACATCCATAAAAGAATCGGCGTGTTCTGTGTCAGGTTAGCTAAGGCATGGGTGAAAAATCGATTTTGATCCTTACTCGAAGCAAGAGCAATCCACTGCTGTCCTTGTGCTGGCTCATCAGCGAGACGGCCGGCCACTGCGAATATTGCTTCTAACAACAGAGGAGATATCGAATCTCGATTCGTATGCCACTGCTGGTACAACTGGGTCTTATTTAAAACCGGGACATAGGGATGTACGTTAGTGAAGTAAAGGTCAAAGTAATGCAAAATAGTCCCATCGTCGGGCATCAATTCTGGAGGTATTCGTATTTTTGAACCTGGCCCTGAATGCATAGGTGGGAGTATGGCCTTGTATTCATCTGCGTCCTCAACTGCGGGCTCTTCTTCTTCCCCGGCAAAAGCCATTCTATTCTTCAGATACGGAGCTGGAAATTATTAGCTTCGATAAACTGCAAAATCAAAAGTGATACAAACCTGTGCCTGCTTCATCAACTTTGAGAGCTCCTAAAATATCTGCAAGATCTCCCTGTCCGTACTGATCTTGGTGATAAGATTCAGGGGATGATTCTGAGGGCGCGGAATGCTGGTGCATGGGCGGAGTCGGAAATACGTTGGCGGCAGCATACGATTGGTCCATAACGCCTACCTGCGAAGGAATCGTCGCATATTGAAGTTGATGTGGTGGTGGCGGGGGTTCTCCGTATGGCATCGGAGGATAGACACCTTGATGTTCGGGATAAGGTCCTGGTGTCGGATACATGGTGGGCTTTGAGGGGCCGGCCATCATGGAGGACTGTGCCTGTTGCTGCATTGGCATATGTCTGAAGCTACTTTGACCAGGCGCAACTTCATAATCCGATGTTGAAGCCTCATAGGATTGCGCATCTGTCGGCGACCCTTCATACTGCCCATTGGGTCGCACACAGTGGAGCTTCAGTCGGATACAGGCCGAACATGGCCATGTATTTGTCGTCGCAGCATCGCATTTGATTTTTCTCCTTCTACATCCCTCGCAAGCTCTCATCACTAATAGCCAATTTTTATTAGTTGTGATACTTTTTGTTATAATTTCAATATTACGATATCCATACCCTTCAACCGCTTGTGTCGGTTATGTTCGTCCACGAAGACATAATCTGTAGATTAGATAGGTCAGAATAGCCGGTCAGGATCGCGTATAGGGCAGATTTAGGGATCGCACTCTTTTGAGTCTCCCTAGGAGGTTGGTATGTCGGCGGCGCGAATGAAAAGGAATTTAAAGACGAGTTCGAGCTTTGGGGCAGCAGCCTCCGAACATTCTGATCGTTATTGGACATGACTACTTCGTCTTTATCGGTGGGTTCGGGACCCTCGTTGAGCGCGGGTCCAACTTTGAGATCCTCCGATTAATAGTTGACCATTGGTTCGCCTCGACAAATAGATGGGTGTTTTCTTCGTCGGCGCCTCGTCGACAGTGGTTGATTGCGCGACGGGATATAGCTAAGCGCAAGTTACAGCAATAGGTAATTAAGTAAGGCAGAAGAAGAGTTGAAACGTGCGCGCGCGTTATAGATTTAAACGGTCTTTCAGATTACGCGCAGCTGCAAAGGGTTGCTTAAGGTTAAAGGAACCTGCTGTACCGCCGGTACTGCGCTGTAGCTGTAGGCTTGTGAGTTTGGGGGGGGAAGGCGGGACGTCAAGCAGTGGGCTGGAAATGGTTCCTTTTTTGCTTTTTCGCAGGGAGGGACCCGGTATTCAGGTAGATGAGGGGATAACCATGCCTATGCCATGCCTTGAGTTCAGTGGAAGGCGCCAACCCAAGAAAAAATGACTGGGGGGGCAACAATGCTTGTATGTATTGCATTGTACTAATTGTGTACTATGGAGTCGAGAGGGGCCGAAGGGGGGTCTTTTGGGGTCCCCTGTCTTGCCTGCCCTTTCCTTACTCTTCCCTGCCTTTCGCGTGGTTCCTGCTGATGGGCCTCAAACAAGCTTAGAGATTACGTACCTGTACTCCTGTACTCGGTCAATGTACCTACCGTACATATGTACTGATGGATGTTATTTCTGGACTTTTTTAGATAGGTTTGTGTAACGGTAACAGATCATGTAAGAACCTGAAAGCGTTTGTGCCCCCTTTATTCTTTATTAGCTGAATCGATAGTCTAATCGATGACTAATTAGGTAGTCGTCGTCGTCAATGAAAGTTCGCCTCCACTATTTTCAAAATGTTATATACACTACACGTATATATAATTAGAAGTTATATTCTATCTTACTCTTTTAAGGAATCTTGCTTTCAATATATTATCGTAGTTTATTCAATATACTCGAAGATCGATCGCTGCAGTGGTTCGTAGGATTCAAGCTCGTCTTTGGTGCGGACTAATACCGCCCATAACACATGTACCGTATCATCCATTGCTCGGTTCCGTTCTCCTACATATCTAGCCTACATTAGTGCAGCATTACCAAGAAGCTAAAAAGATAGAACCCATTTCGACAGGCAATCGTACCAGAATCTAGAGGATGATCACATTATAAAATCCGGACAATGCTTCTTCCACTGACTTATTCTCGTGCTTCTTAAACTTGTGCGCACACACCCACGTCCGGGGATACACCGAGTGATAGGCCTATACCATGCTTTTATTGTGCGAGACTTTTTCCAACTTACATATTATCGGCTGTCATTAGCTGCTGAAGAAACGGCAAATGCCGAATCTTGCTGAAGGATACGCCACCTCAGAAAAGAATATGCACGGAGATACGGAAGTATACTTTTGTCACAACATAACTCCAATAGTCAAGCATCAACGGCATTAAGAGACGTAATATAGGATGAAACGTTTTAAGGAGCACTAAGCGCATCAGATGTCAAAAATCCAGCATTCCTATACGACGAGCCTACAGCAAAAGTAGAATGATGTCGTGGCAAGTCAATAGCCGCCGAGGAATAATAATGATAATAGTAAGTAACGTCGAAGTGACATGGTGACTGATGTGTATATGCGTTCCTGGGGGAATAGGGCTGCAAGGTGCGTGCATACCAACCTACATACATACCTACACACATACATATTCGACGCGACGTGTGGTTGTCAATGTTCATGTATGCAACTCCAACAAGTGGATATGTAAGCCTACCTATCAACAAGATCAGGGGCGTCCACAGACCTGCATACGCACATCCAACGAGAAGCCAACCGGCAGACATCTCGGGACCTTTTCTAGCGCCTACAATACCAGCGAACCCGAACCCAACCGCCAGGTACCTTACCTACCTGCTCTTTTGCATCTTCTGGTTTCCCAATTAGTACACAAGTTAGCCCCTGCAGGCTGGCCCTGTTTGCATGTCGATGGTCCTGGACACTATTAGCTAGAGGGACTAGCGGTCAGCTCCGCATGCGCCAAAGCCAACTAGGGGGAAGCTTTCGTGAGTTCGCAATTCTAGCGAGCAGTTGGTTGGAACGGCAAAAGTGTGGAAGCGACCTGAGTGAGCACTTGCATCTGCATTGCAGAAAGGTAATTAGAAGCGGCTATGTAAAATGGTGACAGGCATGACGGAAGACTGTCCTGGAGCCGATAATTGGTCGTCGTCAGCCAGCGTCGCTTATCCGCATCCTCTTGTCGTTGCCACGCAAGGCTTGCCGATCAGATCAAAGACCCCTTTTTGACCTCACACGCGAGTCTCGTAGGCGATATTATTACTCGTACTATTCTGCAGGCTACTGAACCCTAACCGGAATGCACAATACGCATGGTATTATATAGTAGGTGGTGACGGAACTACCCATTGATCGGTAGGGATTCAACCTCCCGAAGTCCCGAAGAGGATCCCAGGTTGTTCCCCCACGAGAATTTACCAATCAACGGAGTCCTACAGTACCAACTTGCCGAAGGAGGACTAGACTCATCGAACTAACTGATTGGTGAGAATCTTGTCATCAATAATGGTTGCTACATAGTAGGGGGTTTTCCCAGGGTTAACAGACCAGCCCCGTCGTATGGACAATCAATCGGCCGAGTCACTCCTCTCGCCCTCTATGTGGTAGCGATGGATTTTGCTAGCTAGCGGAGCCTTGTCCATAAGATGATTTCTTAACCCCGTAGGATTAACATCTTAATTAATTGCTGTATGGGTTATTGGCTTCTAGAAATAAGGTTACGAAGCGAATTCATGCGAAAACGCGCTATAGAAGCTTGTATAGATGAAATACGGACGTGGACAGGGCTGAATGACTATTAATAGCCAATTCTCGGACCAAAGCTCCTCTCGCGCGTGGCACGTGCCGGATGCTTGGGAACGGCAGATT
The DNA here is from genome assembly GCA_002120335.1 of Hypoxylon sp. EC38. Taxonomy (NCBI): domain Eukaryota; kingdom Fungi; phylum Ascomycota; class Sordariomycetes; order Xylariales; family Hypoxylaceae; genus Hypoxylon; species Hypoxylon sp. EC38. Next base: position 826,838 of record KZ111237.1, on the reverse strand, counting down.
CCGTACGTATTCTAATAGCAGACTTTCCCGATCAAGCCTGAGAAGTGCCGTATGTTTGGCCAGTTCTGGTAAATTTGCCCGGAGCAATCAACATATTCGGACTGTCACTATTAGCTTGTCGATCATATGGCGCGTGGTCCGTACCTGAAAGCGGGAACGGTAAACAAGGTCAGATCGAGAAGATCCCGTGTATCTGACAGCCTGTCGCAAGGGTAGGTAATTTTCAGCTAGAAATAAAGGTGTAGAGGTAGCATGACATGCATTATCCTTACCGTCATAGCGTACGGTATCCAACATACGCCACAAATGCTCTTCGTGGAGAAGAAGACGTCAATCTCTGATAATATCATGTCTGGTATGATTTCGATACTGCAATGATGGACATTCTGCATGCCAGTACAGTCTGGATTTGTTGCGCATAAATTTCGAAGCAGTGAAACAGCCGCAGGGCGCTGTAACGGTTGTATCACATATCCGGTACTGTACCCGCCGACACCTTAGCCCCTGCATTGGTCCTGAGCAAATCCACCGGGTTGCAACTATTCGTGTCAAAGAGTCAAAGATGGACATAGGTAAGCTGTCAGGTCACAAATTCAGGGGCGGGTGATCGGCCGAAAATCTGGAGAGTTTGGATAATGTGTTGTAAATGGTCACCGACGGCCAATGATGGTCTAGCGCAATGAAGAAGTACCGGACAGAAATGATGAAGTACACGATCTCCACATTGAAGAATACGTAATTGACTACATAATATCAACTGATTGTCAATAGTGTATAGTAGTGTATAGTAGTGTATAGGAGTGTATAGGAGTGTATAGGATTCTAATGTCAAGAAAAGAGCCTCACTCGAGCGTTTTTCCAGCGACCAATAGTAATGACTGGAATTGAAGTTGGTAAGTTTGCTGAAAATGTCCAATCATTAAAGTTGATTCGATTAGATCGATAAGATAAAGTCTCCGTCGGGCAAACTATACCCCGATTTTGCCCCTCCAATTTCGCCATCCCGCAGGTACCTAGCTGCCTAGGTACGGACTGGGTGACATCGATTTGATGCTGCCTCATTGGAATTTTTGACGCGTTGGGAGGCTTTCTTTCACAAATTATTCTTGCCACGACACATTTTCACAAAATCGCGACATTTTTTAGCATCATACGGGTTTTCGATCAGCTACTAATTATATCAACTCAACCTTCTATCGTATTTGAAGGATAAACCTCTGGTCACGGTTCTCGGTACTCGGCTACCAAGATGGACAAGGATAACGCGAATCCCACTATACTGAATATCACCGAGCTTCCAACGAGACAGCGTAAGAAGGGACGCCGAGTTCAAAAAACCGGTGAATCCAAGATCAATGGATTCATGCGCAAGCCACAATATTTATCAGACCTGTTCTACGACATCTCATGGTCTGATGATACTGAGAGCGATGATGAGTTTACCGCAGAACCCATTGATGAGCAAGAAGTATATGGTAAGATCATCCTCGTTTCTACTATTAGTTATGCATATTATTTGCCAGAACTATAAAGAACATGGATAGAAGCAAGACACGGACTTATCGGCATTATCGCCTTCATTGTCGTCCACATTGCATGTTTTAGTTCCCATGCTGTCACATCCTCCTTCAGCCCCCACACCCAGATGTTATGAAGCTTGGGCTCCGAAGCCTACAACTCGGTGTGGCTACAATTGAACACAAAATAACACTGGTTTTACTGCTATTTGTTATTTCCCAGTAACTAATGTGGCGGCAGATCTGATATCACCTATTTCTGACCCAGAGCATCCTCTGTCCCTTGGTCAGTTGGCAGTCGTGAACCTACCCGACATTCACATCACACCGTCTCCATCTGCATCTGCGGATCCCAACACTTTGACGCAAGTACTTGTCGAGATTACTCCTACAATAACCCACTGTTCACTCGCTACTGTCATTGGTCTCGGTGTACGCGTGCGTCTAGAGCAGGCATTACCACCAAACTACCGCGTAGATGTTACGATCAAGAAGGGAACCCACAGCCAGGACGAGCAAGTCAACAAGCAACTAGCCGATAAGGAAAGAGTTGCAGCAGCATTGGAGAATGACACGCTGAAGGGCGTTCTTGATAACATGCTGAAGACCTGCGTATGAGACACCTTCTAATGGCCGTCTCAATGCGGAATAGTCAATGAACAAGGTCCGTGAACGGATTAAGAAGCCTCGAACGGCATGCCACTATGAACCCAGAGACAATCTATACTACCCAAAGCTCTGGTTACGATTTGGAATCGTAATTTGAGCTTCTCAAAGACAGGGAATGGATGATCATCAGCCTATCAGTGACTAAAGATCCAGAAGACAGGCTTTTCTCACCTTGTTAAGATAGAAACGGCAGCTATATATGAACGATCCACACCGGTCCAAAACTTGTTTGAATCGCCAAGCCGTTGCCGGTGAGATCCCGGATGCAACTTAGCAGGAAATCTATAGAAGACTACGGCCCATAGTCCACCTAGCTTACGAAGCTTATAAGCTACTTTTAGTGATGTATTATACATCCAGCCACTTCGAGCAGCTAATAATAGTATCAAATAGTCATCAAATTCTACCGCTTCCATTAATTGAGCTCATCGAAAGACGTGGTCTTGAAGTGGTGTCTTGTGTACGTGAATAATATGCCTCACACCCATGTAGCTAACCTAGTAGATCGTGACTAGCTGGAGAGAAGTAGACTTTACATAATTCTACTCTGGTACAAGAAATGTGCTGGTTAAACCTAAAATTGATTTTTACCAGCTTCTAAAGAGTCCAATATATAAATGGGATACTTCCTAGTCATATAATCGTAGGCACCTTCGAGATATGAAGGCCAAGCTTATTAATGCACGTTAGTCTGAGGAATTTTGAAACGGTTCAATTGCCCCTTGTCAACCCCCAGACATTGCCAGACATTAAGTGAATCATGTTATGATCGGCGATTCTTTACCATGATTTTGGAAACCATCGGAACTTCGTATTCGTTGTGGACCTGTTGTCCGGCACGGCGATACGAAGTGAAGCCGTCGTGGTCGGAGCCAGGGAGCGACGAGACCGAACTGGCTCAGGCCTATAATCCGTTGTATTATCCCGTATATTTAATTAAGCTGAGCTCTAGCTTGCTTGGTGCCTAGTAGTTCATGGTGCTTCCTATCTTCCAAAAACTTGTTTGCCGCTGTGTTACCTTACCGATTCCAATTTCTATTTTCAGGTACACGGCAGCAAGCTCGTGGGTACCTAGTTTTGATTTGATTTCGCGTTATATCTGTCTTATAGTTTTATCGGATCTCTTCCGTTAGGTAACAATAGCTTCCTGAATGGTGGCTAGTGACAATGGCTTTATCCCCTCTAGTTCGTTGCCCCCTTTTCCACTCAGTCCAACCATAACCATCAATACTACTACACTAACTCGCCATGCATAAAACCTAACTCTAGAGTATAGGAGGGCTAGATAAGTTCTTCGCGATGTAGTTTTGTCCACCGGTCGTCAGCGAGCGGATGGGATCCGATCTTACCGGTGATCTTGACGCCTTCAAGTTACCCAGCTGATAGTAAGCTTCGTCTGCAGTCCTACATTCTAACTAGTCTTTTAATGGATGGGAAATCTCAAGTATGGAACTTTTGAGGAGTTGCTTGAAAATCAACCAACTCCAAGGTAGCTACCATGGTAGTAGAGCATCTTCTTGGTTCTGCATGTATAGCGGCAACAGCAACAAGTCCTTCCGTCGCCTTTTTCGTACCTACATGTATCCCATCTAATCGACCTGTCTCTTCTCATATCACGTAGCGCGCGCCCAAGAGTCCCGCATCCTATTCCCGACTTACAAACCACCCAATCACTTCCAAGTCAGATAGGCTGCGGAACTACAGAATCATTAATATTCATCCGAAGTCTCCGAGGCCTCCCTCTTCTGCTGAAGTATGGAAGAAAGGGGGTTGCCACAGCCCCCATCTGCTGGCCGTTTTGAGTTGGTGACTCTTCTAGAAAAGGTATCTCTTACTGCCTTATACTCCTAACTCTTCCTGCTCTATTGCCTATGATTATTCTGCATATCCGCGACAAGCTCAACAACAATCAGGTCAATCCTCCCTAACCCACTCTTTCATATGTCCAACAGGGTCGTTTTTTTCCAGTTAAAGAAAAAGGCTATCAATTTATTGATTTGACGATCGCGGCATTACGCTCATCATCTGGGCACGAACTCTCTCCTCACCACCTTTAATATAAACCACCATTAATCAACACAGATATATAACCTCATGCTCATAGTCGTGTTACATACAAACCTGTGACCGTCATTAGCACCCCCTTAGAAGATTTGTTAGCAACCCCTATTAACCGACCAATAATAAAATTTATTGGCCACTCTAATAAACCTCCGGTCTCAGGTAGTCAAACACGCCCAATCATTCCGTTACACCTATCCAGCCAGCCGTAGTGTCCCACCAGTAAGAAACAACTCACGGCACCTCCCTCCTTTCCCTCGCCACCCACACCGTAGCTAGCATAGAATCTCCTCATTAGTTGGTTGGTTGGCCGGTATATCTAACGCCGGCTGTAACGAGGAAACAACTTGCGTGGTAGGGAGGACAGCAGTGTAGATCCTTTTCACCTACATACGCACAAACATGCGTACATACATACTCACATCCATACTATGTACGTCTATACCTCAGACATACTTACGCACTTTGCATCTTGCATGACTTTAGTGACTTACGTTTGCTGTGTCGTGTCCAGTCGTTCGCGAGGTTACGTCAAGTCCTCCAATCCTTCCTTATACTCTCTGCCTTCCTCCGCATCCCCTAACTTGCCCAACATATGTACATCCATTATTCTGCAGCACCAGAAACCAGCACCAACATCTAGCAACCCTTTCCAGTCAACTAGCCCCAGTTTCAGCCACTACCCATCTGCAATACAGGCTTGTCTACACACATAATCGGTACCCGCACACCTACATAGCTAGTTCATACATAGCACATAGCTCATACATACATACATACATATGCACACATCATCACTACCGTTACCAGCATCCGGTTCATCCCGACACCATAACCCCAGATTTTTCAAGTCTCTTCAAGCCAGTCACAAGCCAGTCACAAGCCAGCGCCAAACCACATCCATACGCGCGTGGGGGGGTGTTCAGACGTCCGAATACACTATCCGCGGATATGCTGTGTCCGCTACCTACTGTTACCGTTACTAGCCGCCGACAGCAGCATAAAACCACCCGCTCGTATACTGTACCATACACACGAGGTCCCTATCAGACATGGGGGTCACTGGAAGCGAACGCTCCCCCGGGGGGGGTTAGCGCGGGTAACCAATCAGGACACACGGGGGTAGACGCGCAGTAAGAACTATGGACGTGACTTGTACTGCTTTAACGCTCTTTCTTCCTAAGCCATAGACGATAACCGCCCAATAACGTACGTACGTAGGTCACGAAAGAACATCCGCACCAATACCCAATACCAATACCACTATCTAGATCAGCCTCTTCAAACTTTCCAGCCAGAAAAAAAAAAAAAAAAAACCATTTTATTCATGTGGTCTTGGACTATAACCCTCCAAGCCAGCAAATCGTAGCCTAGACTATTCTGCCTCTCGCCTTGAGTCTCCATCTTCTAATACGAGACCAATAACGGGCCATTGACGAGCTCCCTGTGTTGTTGCGGATGATATGATTTTACAGTACAATTACCAGTATCAGTTATGGCAGTCCCTATGCCATCTATGCCGTGAATCTCCTCCAGTTATACTCTCCTATCTCACGGACTCCCCAGCGTTCCGCTCTCCATAAGACTCTGATAGAACTCGGGCTCGAGGAACTTCGCCACGCTAACGTCCTCGCTCAAGCCCTTCCTCCTCCTGGTCTTGAGCACGAAGTCCCTGGCCGTAGCCTGAGCATCAGCAGGCTGTAGCGGCCTCAGCACGACCTCTTTGTCAAGAGGGTCGCCGGGCACCTTTTGCCACTTGTCGAACACGAGGCTTACCATGGCTTGGCCCTGGGTCTGGATGCGCACGTCAGTCTCGAAGCCGAACGAGTCAATCACAGGAATAAGACCGTTGACGCGGTACAGCGGCGTGCCGGCGATGGGCCCGTCAGCTAGCACGTGTCCGCGGCGGCGCGCGAGGACGTTGTATAAGACGGGAACGGCGTCCTGAGGCCCCGTCATGGAGCACGCGTACAGAGGCTCCATGAGGCGTGGCGACGCCATGAGGAACGAGCTGTAGCATGTGCGTCGCGCGGTTGGAATGATCTGGCCGCCTCCCCTGAAGATAGCCTCTTGTGCTAGTGAGACGTCCATGAGACGAAACTTGGTATTACGAATCGCTGTTTCGAGCACAAGTTAGCAAAATGTACGAAATTGAAGCACTCGAACGTCATTGGGATGATCTGCGCCAGCTTGGTGCTATGAAACAGCTGAATTGGGCGGTACGGAGCACACGAATGTATCAGATGTGACAGCGGCAATTCTCGACTATCCCCTAGTAAGGGAGACACGGCCGAGACGCTGGGAATGACACATGTGATTGAACCCGCTCCGTGATATTAGTGCCGCGTACCCCCTGACGCGGTTGGGGTGGGCTGGTACGCGCAGACCTCGTCTTATGGGTTCGATAGACGAAGTCTGATCGAATCTGCAGGGCCCCTGGTCCCATAGTTTATTTCTTGGCAACCATACTAGACATGGGCTTTAGCCATGGCCGCGGCTTGCGAAGCTGCACATGGCGATAAGTTTATTACCACGTTTTGCCATATAACCGTCTTGCACAGTTTTTGGCGCCTAGCGTCTTAACTATCCCGAGTAAGCGGCATGGGTTACGATGCTAATAATAGCACAGCAGCTTTATGTCAAGCTAAATGCATTGATGGCTATGAGGCAATAAGAGCTCTGAAATGGCGACCTTGTCGGCAATAAAATGTTGGGGGTTGTAGACGTGTAGAAAGGAGTCTGGAGCTAAGATATTCTAGACGGGGGTATGATAGAAACCGTGGGGTTGACACTGGGTTGGGTAGGAATGACAATATCAGAATGCAACGAGATGTAGGTACTCACGTTCTTCACACAGAGGGCCTTCTCGGGTCGCCCAACTAAAGCCTTGGCGAATAGTCTCTCGCACGCTCCTCAGAAGCGTCTTATCCACCTGCCGAAAAGATTAGGTGGGATCCAAGTAGAATAAGATTCTAGAATTCTGAGGCTGAAACTGCGAAGATATTGCCGCATGCGGATTCCGCAAGGTAACACTCCGCGCTACAGGATTGCCATTGTAGTAAGACGCCGAGCTTTCGAGGTCACAATGGGTGGGGGAAAACGACAAACTAGTCGACGTACCTCAAGTGTGTCGTCCTGCAAGATGTTAGGGCCTTTCTCATCCGGCCCGAATGCCCAAATGCTCCTTGCCGCCAGTAGATCCCATCCGTACTTTTCTTGGAAGAACTTGCCCACTTTTCGGGCACCGTCTTGCATTTTGACACGGCCGCTTTCGATATCTTCCGCGATCCCGTCATCGAGCGGCTCGGCGACCATAGTAATCTTATTCTTCTTGTTCGGCGTAATGGCGTAGCATTTGGTAGCGGACATTTCGTCCACTGTCTCGCAGAAGCGCGTGACGGGATCCGAAACCTTGATCTCCATATCTGCATAGAGTCGTCGTAGGTCATGAAGGACACAATCCATGTACAATTCTCCAGTGCCTAGGATGATGTGCTCACCCGACTCCTCAACCTTGGTAGTGATTAGAGGGTAACTCTTGTTGATCTTCCTTAGGCCGTCAAGCATCTTGGGTAATTCCGATGGGTTGATGGGCTCGACTGCCACCTTAAACACCGACTCGGTGAAATGCGTGACTGGTCTGAAGATGTAGGCTTCCTCGTCATCTTCGAATTTCGGTGGTACTATTGTCGCCGACTTGACGATCGAGTTGTCGACACCGCTGAGAAGCACCCAGTTTCCAGCGGGGACACCGTCGGTCTCGACATTGTATCGTGTCTCGGCAATGTAGACATTAGAAATGGTTGCAGTAGCCATATCCTCTTCATCATCGATAGAGTATCCCTCTCCGAGAACCCTTACCTGCATTCCAGGCCGAGCGATACCACTCATCACTCGGCCGAAGGAGTAGAAGCTCTTAGCATCGGCAGAGTTGAAGAGTTTTGTGATATGTACTATCAAGGGGCCGTTTTGATCGCACTTCTTCATAGACTCGGCCACCTTGGTGTCCAATGGTCCAGTATAGTACTGTTCCAACTTGTGCTCGGCGGCCTCTAATGGAGATGGGATATTCTTGACGATCATATCAACGAAACCAGTTGATGGGCCAAAGAACTGCTCGCAGACTAGCTTAAGGAGTACCTTCGCGTCTGTCTTGTATTGTGAAGGCTTGAGCGTGATTCCAAGCGTGGCCAGCACATTTTTGAGTTCTTCAGGACTTTGACTGATAGTATGAGAGAAGACCTTATAGATGGGTTCGAGTACAAAGTGTATGAATGATCTCTTCGCACGTTCCTCGCCCGGTAAAGGCTTCCTGCTGAATGTGCGTTTCTTTGGGTTGAAGTAGATGTCGCCCCAGAGGCGTTTCGCGAATTCTTCTGTGTTCACACCCGGGAAGCTGTCCGCATACATTTTTGCGAATGACTGTAGAGTGAAACACCAGCCCATATCACTACATGCGAATAGCACGTTTCCCTTTTCTGGACTTAACCGCCTCTTCTCTCCTGAACCTGGCCGAGTATTCTCAATCACGGTATTTACTTCCTCGACAACGTGTTTTATCTTGAAGTAAGCGTCGCTCGGAGGTAGTCTTAGCTCTAATATTAGCCTGTCCATCTTATTAATTATTAGAGTCATCGGAATATCCTCAAGCACTGCATGCTTGATGATCTGCTCTGTGTTGACCTGAACACCCTCGACGACATCTACGACCAGCGCAACGCCATCTACCAGCCGCAATGCTGCCGCAACCTCGTCAACGAAGTTGACATGTCCCGGGGTATCTATTATATTGAATAAGTGGGACTTGCCCTTGGTGCTTTGGAGGACTAAGCTCATTGGCGCGGCCTTCACAGAGACACCCCTTTCCCTCTCTACAACATGGGTATCGGTATATCGTAGTTGTTCGTCTCTCTTCCTCCCTTGTCGCTTCTCTAATCTGTCGGTGATATCGTGTGTCTCGAGTACCAGCATATCCATAAATGCGGTTTTGCCATGATGAAGATCTCCAGCCAGGGCTATATTCCGTATTTGGTCGGGGAAATTCATAAGATCCGTCATGAAGTTGCGGTCGAAATGGACGGGAGGGAGGTCGGCCTCCTCGATGGAAAACTTCCTCACATCAACGGGCGCGATGATGGGTTGTGAAAGGGGTTGTGCATCTTCTTCTTGTACTAACGTCTCGACTTCTTCTCCGTAGACTTGTTGCGCCGTCGGATAATATTGCTTGTCCTCGTGTAATATCACCGCGTTCGATGGTCCCTCGTCATCCACTTCCATTAATTCCTGCCCTGTGCCTTCGGGCGCCTCCTCGGGGTAATCATCATCGAGATACGCGCCCGCGTCAATGCCATGCTGGGATTCTTCCTCAGATGCTTCGGCATCCTCCCCAATGAAGTTTCCGAACCTGGTCAAGATACTTAGTTAGGAACAATGGGCGAAAACATGGATATACATACTCATCGTAAAGGTCATCCATGGCGTAAGTAAGGCTTGGGCGTAGGTCAATGGATTTTATGTGGTGATGGTGATTGAAGTTGATGTCACGGTTAAAAAAAAAAGTAAAGAGACGCGATGCAAGGCTGATCATAGCTTGCAACCTAGCTCTGCTAGCTGTGGCGGTTATGAAAATCTCTAGTGGCTAATGGCGAGGCTGGCGCCGAGTAAATTGGTAGGCTCCGATAAGCGGTCTGGTCTGTGGCTCAACAAGACCCCGCCAACTTTTACTGGTGACAGTCCACCAATCTCAGGAACAGATTGACTGCCCCACTACCGTATTGGGTAAGAGTCCGACCTAAGACTCGGGACCTACCCAGCAGGGGACTATCGATTGTGGTAAAGATTATCGGAGGGGCGGTGAATTCCCTCTCTTATTTACTTTTTCTAGGTTGGGTAGCTCAACATCTTTCTTTATTGTGCTCAAGCTATATTTTTTTTTCTTTTTCTCTGAGCTCCAAGTCATCGTGTCGTTAGTGTACTCCTTCATATTCAGCCCGAGCCTTCCGTTCAACATGTCAGGTCTTCCTCCCGTCTATATCGTTTCAGCTGCCAGAACCCCCGTGGGGTCGTTCCTAGGGTAAGATTTACTTCCTGTCACGGACCTTCTCCCCCTCCCCCTTTTATGTGGCCCGTGAGACTGATCCCCTGGACTGTATAGGACACTGTCGAGTCTCAGCGCCACCCAATTGGGATCTCACGCTATCAAGGGTACGTCTAGATTCCCAGACATGCTATAACCTGAATTTCCACTGCTAACACGGGCTCTTCCTGTAGCTGCCATCGAGCGAGTCCCCCAGATCAAACCTGAAGATGTAGAGGAAGTCTTCTTTGGCAATGTGCTGTCGGCCAAGTATGTCCCCACTTCTATTGCGTCCCAACGAAGTCCCAATCGAAAGATATCAAGAACCTAACAATCGACATCGTCCAGTCTCGGCCAAGCACCCGCCCGACAATGCGCCCTCGGCGCCGGCATCCCTAACTCGGTCGTCTGCACGGGCGTGAACAAGGTGTGCGCCTCGGGCCTCAAGGCCATCATCCTGGGCGCCCAGACCATCATAACAGGCAACGCGTCCATCGTGGTGGCGGGCGGTACCGAGTCCATGTCCAACGTGCCGCACTACGCCTCGATCCGCAACGGCGCCAAGTTCGGCGACCAGACCCTGATCGACGGCATGATCAAGGACGGCCTGACCGACGCCTACGGCAAGAAGGAGCACATGGGTCTGTCCGGTGAGCTCTGTGCTGACGACCACACCATCACCCGCGAGCAGCAAGACGAGTACGCCATCGCGACCTACACCCGCGCCCAGAAGGCCACCGCCGACGGCATCTTCGCCAAGGAGATTGCCCCCGTCGAGGTCAGCGGCGGCCGCGGCAAGCCGGCCATCAAGATCACGACCGACGAGGAGGTTAAGAACCTGAACGCGGACAAGCTGAAGACCGTGCGCCCCGTCTTTAAGCCGCAAGGCGGCACCGTGACAGCCGCCAACGCGGCGCCCCTCAACGACGGCGCCGCCGCCGTCGTCCTCATGTCCGAGGCCAAGGTCAAGGAGCTCGGCGTGACTCCCATCGCCAAGATCCTCGGCTGGGGCGACGCCGCGCGGGAGCCCGAGCGCTTCACCACGGCGCCCGCGCTGGCCATTCCCAAGGCCATCAAGCACGCCGGCCTGACGGACAAGGACGTCGAGTTCTACGAGATCAACGAGGCCTTCTCGGTCGTCGCCCTCGCCAACATCAAGTTGCTGGGCCTGTCCCCCGAAAAGGTCAACGTGTTCGGCGGCTCCGTCGCCATCGGCCACCCGCTCGGCTGCTCCGGCGCGCGTATCGTGACGACGCTGACCACGGTCCTGCGCGAGAAGAAGGCTAAGATCGGGTGCGCTGGCATTTGCAATGGCGGCGGCGGCGCCAGTGCCATCGTCATCGAGAACCTGCAATGACTCTATGATGGTGAGGATGCACCGGCTCATGGAAGGAGGGATTCTCACATATGAGGATATGATTGGGTCGGGCAGACGCATGTTTCAACACGTCGAGAAGCGGGCGAGTAAACAAGGGGGCGGGCGGCTAAAAGGGATAGATGAGCAACGAAATCCACTTACGCGAGGACGACCCGAATTAGCATTTTAATAATGGCATACTTCACTGCTGTAGGCTACCCATGGTGTAGAGATACCGATGAATAAATAAAATACTAGGAGTCGCAAATTAGAATTCACCGTCAAATTCTTTACACGATATGTAATTGTTTTCCATGGCGTCTCATTGGCTCGCTAGGATAACATACAGTAGCTATAGTACACTTTAAGGAAAATGGGTAGCCAAGTGAACCGTTTGTCCACTCAAGTAGTGTTCAGCTCACAACGGCTCTCTCTCGCTCATAGGCGGTGGTAAAGAAAAGCAGCAAATAAGAAGTAAGAAAAAAAAGGTTCTGCAATGTCCATCGCCCAACGCCTGCTATGATGCCATTTGCTGATACGTCGTCGAACCACAACTGCCAACTAAATACTCCTGGGATTCCCATAAAGGCGAACCAAAATGAAGATGCAAGATTGGAGGATTTGAACCATCTATTCCGCCTCTTCCATGCCCTCGGCATTCTCTCCTTGGCCGTCGGCCCCGGGGGCAACGCCATCCTTAAACCACTTTTGGAACTTCTCGTTCACCTTCTGAACCTCGTCCTGACTCATACCTCGCATCCAGGCGTTGTTCATAACCATCTTCTCTCGGAATCGTTGCTCGCGGTGCTCGGTAATGGCACGGCGGTACTCTTCGAGTGCAGCTTTTTCCTTCTCGTCTTCGGGCTCGGTGGCATAGATGAAGAACTCGGATGTGCCTTTCTCCCAGACTATCTTGTTAGAATTGAGACATATGCGCAGGACTAGACCCTCGTTGTACACGAGCGGCTTCGGTACATCTCCGTCATCGGAATCAGCTTCGCTCGACGGTAAGTTGCGAGCAAGAACTGTCTTCTGGAGACGGGAGCGGGGAACGCCTTCAGTGGGTTCCACACGCATGTACGAGGAAATATAATACTGCCATCTCTCACGAAGCTCCATCTCGTCCATATAGAAGGTCGTCTCATCACGCTGAAGCCAACGGACCGTGGCCTCGTGCTTCTGCGGGAACTATATATAGCGATTAGCAATTGAACATCATATAAATTAGGAAATGGAATAATACATACCCAGCAAATGACAAACATGTCGCCATCCTTAATGCATTTCTCGGCATACTTGCGAGCGCTGATCTCAGTCTGGTAACTAGTCTCCTCGTTGTGGCGACTGCTCAGGAAGTGGCTAATGAGATCAGGAGTCTTTTCCTTCGAGTCTGGACTAGTGCAAGTAAGGGAAAGACGACATAGCGTCTTGAGTAGATCTTGAATGGTGTACAAGGTCCAGCCCTTCTTGAGGTAGTAATGACGCAAAACCTCCTGGTATCGGTTCTCGTCGATCTCTCCAGTAATATAATCTTCAATAAGTTCCACTGTCTTCGGCCAGAAGGAAGCTGGGTCATTCTCGTCGAAATAGTTGATCTCGTTAACAGCAATTCCAAGCTCCTTTGCGGGCTTCTTGCTCTTCGATCGGATAATTTCTTCTGAGACGCTCTCCTTGCTGTCCTTAACGTCTTTGAGGCGCTTGTACAAGGTCTGGAAGACGGTAAAGAAGACATAGATGGTTTGGTTGCAGAAGAAGTTGTACCATGGGCGAGGGAAGAACCCGTCAGCTTTCAATTCACCATCCGCATCAACCAGCGGATTTTCGCCCTTTACAACCGTCGCACGAGGCACTATGGGCAACCATCGTTCATTCGACTGTTCTGCGGGAATGGAATCTTCCGGTGCATCTGCCATTTCTTCTTCATTTGCAGAACCAGCATCAGGAGTTGTCTCTTTACTACCAGAGGCCGCACTGTCTTCCTTCTGATTTCTAGTCTTAGCACCGTTGCGGCCAGGATCCAACACACCGCGGAGCAAGTCGGATTTCTTCCCGTTCCGACGAGAACGACCATTGGTTAGTTCTGCCGGGAGCTGTTCCTCGGTGTCTTCCTCGCCAGACTCGCGGTCGATGTCATGGAGACGTTCTTGTACCTTGTCCTCGGGTAGTTCAAAGAACTGTGGAATGAAAAACTCGAAGAAATCAACAATACGCTCCTTCTCCGTAGCACTATGGTGGCCGTTATTGGTGCCGTACAGGACCATAAATCGTAGGAGGTCAAGGATGACCTCGCGGTCACTAAGCTCGTAAGCGAACTGATATCGCGGGACCGCGTTCTTAGAGCTACGTAGGCGTCGCTGCTCTTCATGCTTTGTCTTAATGACGTCCACTAGGTGCTTCGCGGAGAGATTGCGCTTGTCGTTCTGTTTGACTTGAATGCCCATATGGTCGAGACTCTTGAGATGCATGATCTCTGTCTGTGCCTGCCATACTTTCTCCCATTCTCGTTGCGTGAATCGCCACTCTTCATCTTTCTGCTTGAGTCGTGCTAACACAACAGGAACAACAGCGAACGGATCGGAAAACATGTCGGCAACAACATCGAGCCCCTTCTCGTTTCCGTAGATTTTCTTAAGAACACGCTTGAAGATAGAAGTGCTCGAGCCTCCGAGTCCCGCTGGCATCTGGAATGTCTCTCGCTCTTGGGGAGTCAGATTTAGCATCTGCTGGGCGATCGGTTCAAGTAACTGTATGCATTTCACGTTTGCTTCGATGTTGAAGTCGTAATCATGTCGCTCTTCTTCAATTCGATGAAGGCCCTCCTCGAAAGCATTCTTACGATGAGCAACGAAACCTGAGTCTTCGGAAGCCCAGGTGGGATGGGATGCCCACTCATCATTGAGGACAGCATTACACATCTCATCGCGACCCCCACACGGCTTTAACTTCTCCTATGATGAAATGGTCAGCGGATGATGATATTTCTGAAAATGAGAGCGCACTTACCCTACGAGGTAGCAGCCTGTAGCTGGGGCCAATAGCCCGACAATTACTAAGCGAGACCTTCTCCGTGGGAGGTCTAGGTCTATTCTCGATGACTTCATCAATCCCTTCATACCCTACGAAGGCTTTGAACCAGTTCATAAGCTCCGCATTCCCGCCAATGAACTGGCTGGCTTTGTGAACGAGGTCATTGGTATCTATAAGACTCTGCGAATACATATTGCAGAGCTTCAGGAACTCGTTCATAGTAGATCGATTGCCAATGAACTTCTTGACCTTCTCGAAGAATGCCAATTCATCAGCAGTTGCGTTCGCCGGGGACGTAGGTGGTAGGGGCTCAGGAAGAACTGGAGTTAGAGTAGGTTCAATTGATGGTACATCCGCAGCAAGGGGCTTGTGGTTAAGCTTCGGACGCTTGCTTGCGGGGCCTACTCCAGGAATTGACCGTGAACCCTGGGCGGGACTATCGGTCATCGTAGGCGCAGGAGGAGGAGGCTGCTTTTCATTGCGAGGGCGCTTTCTATTATCCTTGCTCGCGCTAGCAGGAGGTGCGAAATTGCCAACCGGAGGCATTTTCTGACCGTCCCTCATGGTATGGCCGGGTTGCGGCGTGGTTTGAGTAAGGCCAGCAGTCATAGCGAAGACGTCTTCGGCCTTAGGGCCATTAGACTTGTTCGACGCTGCAGATTCTGGCAAGAATTGCTTAAAATCTTCTAGAAGGTCAGGCGCAGTGTTGAATAGAGTAGTTACTTGCGCGTAGACGTCTTGGATGGGTTTCTGTTCTCGCTGGTAGGTTTGTAGAATCTCAAGAAATTGTTTATAAATTTCGGGTTTGTCTTGAAATCGGTTCTATGCGCACGGGTCAGTAGATTTCCCAGCAGTGGTGTGTTGCGATGTGTCTTTGTTGAGTATTCGAAGCGCAGAATTTTTGTGGGGAGGAAGTGTAGGTTTTGGTGAATATGTTCTTCGGATCTCTTACCTTAATTTTGTTCACGTAACTAATAGCATGGTTAAATTCAACTGGTCCACGCTTCTCGATATTCCCTTGCTGGTTCGCGCTATTAGGCCCGCCTTGGGAGCCGCCTGGAGTTGGCGTAAGAGCGTTGCGAGTCGTAGGGGCGTTAGGAGTGGTAGAGCTGTTCAGGGCTTGCGAGGTGCTTCGATGCTGGACGCCAGCGGCTGGACCATCAAAAGTTGAGCCTTGAGCTTGACCTGGTCCAAACAAGCTTGGACCACTTGCTACAGGCGCGCTGAAAGATGCTTCGGGGCTTTCGATACTGTGTTGCGGTTGCGGATGCTGCTGCCAGTTGGCGCCACGGTGATTAAAGAAGGGACCATTCGAACCAGGCTGGCCATGGGTGCCGTCGCCTTGGTTAACTCTGCCAGTTATAGACTGCACCGTTGTTCCCATAGGCGTAGTAACCCGGATGGTATTGGGGTCGTTGCCTGCACCGCACTCGATTCTATATCCAGGAGGCAGAAAAGTGTTGAAGCCTTGAATAAGATTTGGATGTCCTGCGAAAAGTTCCGACACGCGGTTAATAACTCCGGGAGTATCAATTCTAACCTCCAGTCAGCTTATATACTATCTCATACTTGTAACGGCGGTAAACTTACGTTTGACTCTTAAAATCTTTCATAATATCAAGGAATTTGTTGTACACGTCCGGTTGATCGGCAAACTGCACCTTGACCTGGTCTAGGTAGCTTAGGGCGTCCTGCGAAGACTATAGATTAGCACAGAGAATAATTAGATAAATGGTATGAGTGTGTGTAGCCACTTAGTGGTTAGTGAACCTCACAGGCCATTTCTCAGATTAGATAGGCTTAGCGCTCTCGCTCAAGGCAAGGATAGCTACAATCTTTCATAGTTTGTTACGATGTGACGAGAGGTTGTGTGAACTTAACAAGTTGGAGAGGATGAAGACATTTGAGGGGTGCCCTAATCGACAAGTATAATGTTTGCGAGCCTCCAAGGGATGATGATGCTAGATAGCGAAAGTGGGAAATAGAGAGGAAGGACAAAACGAGATTGCTCACGAATCTTCGTCTCACGCACAACAATGAAGGATGTATAGGTTTATAACTTACATTAAGTATAGGCTGTTGCCCTTGTGGCATGCTAGCAGCACCACCACTCGAGATCTGATGGCCTCCTCCGGGTATTCCACCACCGCCGCCACCAAATGGTATACCCTGCGAAGCTCGGTTACCTTCTTGTTGTAGCGGACCTCCAAACATATGTCCCGGGGGGCCTGAGGAGCCTGAAGGACCTGAGTTGTGGCCACCTATAGCTCCAAACATCTGGTTCGACGCATTCTGGGCATTGTGAGGAAGTGATCGGTTCGACTCAGCTTGTAGCGGACCGCCGAAGGAGCCTGGGGGGGCACCGAGAGGAATCGGAGGTCCTGCGCCTCCATGAGTTGCAAGAAGACCTCCGGGGCTGTGAATGGCGCCAGCGAGACGCGAGGCGACGGGTTGATGGATTTGTAGGGAGGCAGTATTACTCTGGCGGGGGGTGCCAGCCGGAAATTGGTCTCTTTGGTGTCGCTCGACCGACTCGCGGTCGCGGTGCGACAAGTCTTCAGGATGTGAATTCATCGCTTTTGCAAATGCGCGGATCTGGTAGAGGAATCTGTTAGTCGAGATGATATTACATATATTGATTTGCGCGCCCCAATATGTGCGAAAAGCACGGAAGCAAGTCAGGAGATCAACAATCAAGTCAAGTGCTAAACCTACAAGGTCCGATCAAGGAGAGGGAGATAAAGACTAGATCAACCGATTCAGATAACATGGAAGACTTACTATTTTACATGGATGCTATTGATGTATAGAGAAAAAGAGCGCAATAGTAGAAAAATTATAGACGAACTTATGGTGGGAGGGTGAAAAAGCTGGATCGGATCAAGCTGTCGCGGCTTGGGGGAGTTTCCTCAATGTGATCAGCGACACGCGATAACGATTAGAAAAGCAGCCGACCCGCTTTATTTTATTAGGGCATCACGTGGTGATAAGGAAGGCACAAGGCGGGATAGGAAATCGAGTTTAGTGCATCTAGCTCTTTTGTGGAGCCACTATCATTTACAGCGAGTGAGCTACTTTAGGCTGTTTAGGTACGTTTACGCTATAGCTCCAACATAGATATCTGAAAATGTAGCTGAATCTGAAGCAATAAACCTAGATAGAAGCACCATATATCCATTATACCTACTTTGACATATTACCTAGGACATAAACCTCCGTTCCATGCTAGGTACTATCTGGTATCAACTTACGTGCAGAGACAAACACATAGGTTCAGGCATTACGCTCGTCTTCTACAATATTTCCTTCTAGCTAGAGCACTCGTTTATCTTAATAGGTATCAAGTTAAGTACCTGTATCAACCTGTAATAATTTATATTAGAAATGCAATGCACTCTTTCAAAATCATGCTCTTTCAAGAGGTCCTAAAACTCCAATAACAAAAGCTACATCATATACTAGTAGACTATAACACAGGTACCTAGACTCCATCCCTAGACAAGCCACCATTAACAGTACGGGTTACATGAATTCTCAAACATAAGCAAAAACCATCCTGTGCTATCATTCCCAATCTGGGTTATGTTAAAACCTCCATATGCTATTCCAAGATCTAAAAGCTGCCTCGAAGGACAACGAATATAACCTCAAAATCCATAATATAAATCATATTCATAGCTTGTAGACTTGGACCGATGGACCAGGCCTTCAGCCCAGGTTCATCAAAAATGACGCTTTAATTCAGGCCTGCTCGAGTCGTATGCTCTCCCGGAACACGGAGAGAAATTGCCAAGATCTCGAGCTCATCGTCTGGCTTATCACTGACCCAAAGCTCGTTGATTAGGCGTAATTTCGGACTCCCTTCAAAATCCATAGCTCGCCATTTCCAACACTGCCCGCGATGCTATCCACTTCGATACCATCAGGTTGGATCTAAATGTCATCAGTAAGCATATCCATACCCAATACGAAGGAGACAACTCACAACTTTAACGCCATCTTTCATCTCCCACCATATCTCTCTATCCCCGTCCAGCAGCGTCTTAACCTTCTTATTCTCCGCCCACGGGCTAACGGGGACTACATGGGCCTCGACAAACCTCCTCAGATTCCTATGCGCCCTATCCTGACCATCCTCGCCCTCGTAGGCATTAGCGCCAAGCGCGTCGTAGTCCTTGGGGTCTTCCCAGGGCTTGCGCGGCAGTTTCTCGACAGCGGAGTTGCGCGGGGCGAGCACGGTGCTGTTCTTCGACGAGTCGTCGAGCCGCGAGCTTATCGAGGCGGTGTCCCGTGTGAACCCGGCAAAGATATTGATGCTGCGATCGCGACCCATGACATCTGAGATCAGCACTCCGCCCTGAGACGGCGGCGGCGGCTGCTTAGGGTCGGCCGGTTGCTCGTGGGATGGTGGGACGACGGGACCGAGATCCATGAGGGGCTTTTGGGTGTTGGGTTTTAGGCGGATTCCGTAAGGTAGGGCGCCGATAAAGTCGGCTGATATTGTTGCTACTAATAGTTGGATGCAATATAGTGTTAAGAGCTTCATCTTTGTAGAAGTTGAAATGCTGGGAGCTAGAGATATTGATGGCAAGTCCGGCCGAATGTGTCGTAAGGTTCCGATTTACAAGCGTTTAGTGGGACCGGAATGACATCACCGGCCGAGATAGGTAAGCACCTGACAGTTCACTTTCCTTTCACAACTCACAACCTTAATTTCTATAGTCAGTATAGGTAACCAATGTATTGTGGTTATATATTAATATGCACGTGGTTAATTGGGTCATTAAGCCCATAGTCTCAATAGCAAAGTATTATTTACATATATGTACCTAATGCAAAAGGGCCTTTCTGTCCCACGTATTAAGAGCAAGCTAGCTCTAAACCTTCTTGCCAAGCAGCCAAGTCTTCTTCCTACATTTCTTAGGGAGAAGGGTGAAAAAAAAAAAATAAAAAAGGGGGACGGGGTTTTAAAGAACGGTATTTCAACTTGGGAAGGAAATTATTGGAAATGCAACATGGTTTAGTAATAGTCATTATCAGTTATTAAATCACCAATTATGATTACCACTATGGTGGGCTGTGAAGGTACTGCCACTGCCAACATCACATCATTTAGGTCGATATTCAGGGGCAGTGTATCTTATAATGTGTTCAACTAATACGTTTGACAACTAAGAAGATTCGAGGCCGACATACTCAAGCTTCATTAATTGGTAGATGCATGTTGCAACGTTGTTAGCGAAGATGAGAAAGCTACAGATGAAATGTCAGCTTGCTCCGCCGACCCCTTCCCCAGCCTGCAGCTTGATCTTACCCAAATTGAGACATATATGCGAAGGGTCTATCAGCCTGATCCCATCTATTAGATGCCAACACGAACAGCCGAGACGACTACATCTCGTTTCCACGTCGACTAAAGCAGCACTCGAGAGGATATGTGGCTTATCAACACCGAGACTCTAAAACTTGAATTCGTTACGAATCCGCGGGAAGGCTCTTATGCAATATTATCACACACTTGGGAAGATGACGAAGTCTCCTTCCAAGAGTTTTCGGACCTCGCATCAGCCCGTTCCACGCGCGGGTCCACTAAGATTAAGAAAACATGCGCATTAGCTAAAGACAAACATCACCTACAATACGCCTGGGTAGATACTTGCTGCATCGACAAAACCAGCAGTGCTGAGCTGTCCGAAGCCATCAACTCCATGTATAGATGGTACCAAGAAGCCGCCGTGTGCTTCGTCTATCTTTCTGATATGACCCCCGATACGGTAGAAACCAAAAAATCCGGAGAATGGATCTGGCGTGATTTACGTGGAACTCCGCGGCTTTTAAAAGAATGCAGGTGGCTTACTAGAGGTTGGACCCTCCAAGAGCTGCTTGCACCGAGGGATGTCGAATTCTACGACGCCAATTGGGAGTTCATGGGCACTAAAGATTCACTTCTAGAGCCCCTATCCGAGATAACCGGGATTGAGCCCACCTTCTTAAAGTATGGCTCTCTGATTTGGTCAGCGTCCGTTGGGACACGGATGCGATGGGCCGCCGAGAGAGAAACCACGCGGCCAGAAGATATGGCGTATTGTCTTCTAGGAATCTTCGAGATCAATATGCCCATGCTATATGGAGAAGGAGACAAAGCGTTCCTGAGGCTCCAGGAGGAAATATGCAAGCAGACAAACGACCTATCCCTGTTTGCGTGGACAACACCGACAGGCCATGCCTTCGATAAATATCGTGGAATCTTTGCCACGCACCCCTATGAGTTCGCCAGGTTTCAAGGAATAGAACGTCAGAGTGGCGTCGGTACCTTTCAAGGGGAACTTGCGGTCACGAACAAAGGTCTTCGCCTTGACGATGTTCAGCTGTACAAGACACCCAATAACGGCTTGATATTACCACTAGACTGTGTTGGGCCAGATCCCAACGATAGGACTCGAAAAGCCCCATACGGCATATTGCTAACATTGACTTTAGATGGGTACATACGCAGAGAACCTGGTATACTCGCTGTATTACCCGATGATCTTATATCGGATATACCTCCACACCGCATCTATATTAAAAAGCAGCTTCCTCTACTATGGCCAAATAACAAGGGACCAGACAACCAACATGTTAACGGACTGTTTTTCAAATTTGGAGGACAAGCGGAGTATACACTTATGAATGTGATACCTCAGGAATCGTTTGACTACAACCATACCGCATTTCTAACCGGTGGCAAAGATTTCTTCGGCTATCTACGTCTACGCGTAAGCAATGTGGAGCTTATGATTATCTGTTGGCTGAAAAGAGTGGTTTCGGCTGGATCTCCTCCCCATGTGCCAGTTGAACTCATCAAATATAGCTTTGCCGTTGAAGGAGAAGATGGCTGGGACAGATTAAGACTATTCGAGAACGAGATTAAGAATCGCGCAGTCCAGGAAGGTATCATTTCATCACTGTTACCAAGTCCAAAGTTAGTCAACTCCCAAGATAAGGTGGTAGCTTCTCTCGGACCGTCTGGAATAGAGATGATCATGGAGGGCACCAAGGAGTCTAAGCGCCATCAGCTAGTGGTCACGTTTCTAAAGACGACAAAGGAAGAGGCAGCTGACAGTAATACGGACTTCGGTCTCCCATCGCCCCATCTACCACTAATTTCCACAACCAGCTTTATTACGGGTAGGCGTGGCGCCTTTTCAGTGTGATATTGAATCACACCGCCATTGTTTTTTATTCCCCGAACAAACCAGAATTCGGAGCCGGGTTCTGGGTCCGATGGGGATTAAAAAAAAAGTGACAATGACTTCAAATGTAGTGTAGAAATGCAGAATTTCGCGCCTTCTGACTCGCATTGTACGTCTGCGGATAACAATGTCGTTTTCTGATCGTGCCCGACGCGCATGTGGCGGGCACCCATTCGTCACCCTATTAAATCACTCAGCGTCGCACTGCTCTACATCACAGGCGTCTTCCCCCCATCCGAGCTGGTAGAAAATTGAGGTGACCTCAAGCTCCTTGAATTCTGTCAGCATCGTGATTACTCACCGTTCATACCCACATTACGCACCGATCATCGCCATGCCCGCCTCCGCTTCAGAACTCGTTGCGACCATTAGGAGCTGGGCCAAGTGCGTCAACGAGAAGAGATGGGACGACCTGGTTAAATATATGCATTCTACATACAACCAGAATGGCATCGAATATACACCCGAGTCATGGGCGACGCATGTTAAGGAGCACGTCGCTCCTCAGTTGGGAGGGGATATACGCATCAACGAGGATAGCATCATGGTCGACGAGAGCGCGCAATGTGTCGCATTCTCACTCTGGCTTAAATGCAAACCGGAGATGCCACTTCTAGGCTACCAGCCTAAGGGTCGAGATGTCTTACTGATAGAGCATGGCTTCATCTGGTTTACGGATGGCAAGCTATCAAAGGGCTTGTTTCTCATAAATAGTGACGACATACGAAAACAGCTGGCCAACCCCAACGCCGAATTTGCGCCCAGCCTAATCAGCGAATATTCCGTCCCTACGGCGGAGACATTTCTATCCCGACAACAGCTCGAGGAGGCCTTAAGAACCTACGTCGACATCTTCAACGCTCGTCAACTGACCGAGTACACCAAGTACGTTCATCAGCCCGAGAGGATGCTGAACAACAAGGATCTGGCACGCCGCATAATGGCAGACACATTAGCGGCCATCCCAGACCTTCACGTTAAGATCCATACTTTAGTAGCCGATGAGGAGTTGCAGCGCGTGGCAGTGTGGCTGAAATTCAGCGGCACTCCGGTCAAGGAGTACGCCGGGCTAGTGGCTAACGGCCGCGCAGTCCAGTTTACCGAGCATGCCACCTATCAGTTCGTCGATGGCAAGATCCAGCGAATCTGGGGCGTCATGGATTTGGACGAAGCAAGACAGCAGCAGCAGGAGTCGCCGATGCCAATGGTCATTCCTGTGATTTGATTGGATGCGGGGAATAGAAAAGCAAAATCGATGATACATCATACTGCATACGGGTTCGGACCGGGGAGGCTTTCAAGGTTATTCATGTTACCAATTATCTTTCTTTTATATATATACCTACCTAATGGACTATGACTATACGGTTGGATATCAACAATGGGAATGCTATTATTATCATCGGATCTGAGAGTTGTGAGTCTCTTTAGTTAGATCTATCTCTCCTAGCCTTTGTGGAACTAGTTTCTGATGCGGCTACTTTTAATACCGTATCCAGCATTTTTCACATGCCAAATACTGCATCTCAGTTCAGTCCTTACATGGTGAATACCAACTTCAAGTCATAGCACAAGGTTGACTAAAGGACTAACCGTCAGCGGCTATGCATTAAAGATCAGCTGCCACGCGGACCCGGTCTGGCAGTTTTGGTAATTGCGTATGAAAGGCGAATCATCTGACACGCGAGTCCTATTTGTGGGGGAAGTGGCCCGTTTCGTCTTTGCAGTCCGGGGTTCGACTTTGGGTGCTGGATCACATGCATCTGTGTTCAGTCAGACTGGTTGTACACACTCTACTAGATGTACATATGCGCGTCAAATGCTTCCACTTTGAAGTTACGGCTCACCAACGAAGGGGGTACCTGACAATGCAATTCATTGATTTGAACCCCATGGGATCCCGCTAGAAGAATTTAACGTCTAGCTCGTGACTGTGGGGAAGAAGGTTCAAAACCGCCGTTTTTGCCCCCTTTTTCTAAGTCCATACCATCTTTTTAGCGTGGAGAAGTTAGTGAAGGAGAGCCTCGGCATTCTGGTCAAAAAGTACCGGTTAATTCGGGGTACATAAACTGGGGCTTCCAAGTGACATCACTTCCTCGGCCGAAAATGATGCGAGAGACATGTACCTTTTGTTTCCGTCGATAAATGCCAATCCATACATGTAGGTTAGATGCGAGTATCCAGAGTACTAGAGTTTAGTATACTTTAGACAAACATATTGGGCTAGAAAATCTGAATCGTCTACTATAGTATTAAATTCTTCAAGACCCTGCGACACTCACGTGAAGCAAATACCGAATTCGAATCCTGTTTAGAGGATCGAGTACCTCCTCACGGACTATATTAGCAGTGATACTTCTTCGTGCTATAGCACAAGCTGGAGGTACTAAGTTACATACCCACACCCCGGTCCGCTAAGAGTCGACCTCGGCTCACCTGCGCACGAATCAGCGTGTCAGCAATTCAAAGTGCAGCAGCTCGACTCCGGCCCATAAGTTCAGCTAAAACTGTAGCAGCGAAATATCAAGCTGCGACATTCCTTCCGCATTTCTTCAACCTTGAGACATTTGAGCTTCTTCACAACTTTTCCCTTCTCTTGCTTTCCTCTACATCACCATCATCTCCTCCAGCGGCTTGTAGCAGTACTGTATATATATATATCACATCCATCAATCAGAATGTCTCCGAGAGTAATTGTTGTCGGTGGTGGCTGTAAGCTCCCAATTGCCCTCCCCGCTCCAATTCAACGTCATCCCTTTCGCAAACAAAGAACTGACAATCACATGCAGTGTCCGGCCTAAGTGCTGCACATACAATTTACCTTGCTGGTGGAAATGTAGTAGTTCTCGATAAGCAAAGTGAGATTCAAAATCGTCCGATATGAGATGAATTGAGCTGAGTACTGATGAAAACATTCAAGGTTTCTTCGGAGGAAACTCGACGAAGGCCACTTCTGGAATCAACGGTGCCTTAACGCGAACACAGGTTGAGCACAACATCAAGGACAGCGTAAAGCAGTTCTACGATGATACCCTAAAATCCGCACGAGATAAGGCTAGACCCGACCTCATCAAGGTCCTGACATACAAATCCGCAGCCGCCGTTGAATGGCTACAAGATGTTTTCAACCTAGACTTGACTTTGGTTTCCCGACTCGGGTGAGTGCAAATAAATTCCATCAATCACTCTAATTCGTACACTAATTATCTTAAAAAGTGGACACTCCCAACCTAGAACACACAGAGGACACGATGCCAAGTTCCCCGGTATGGCCATCACATATGCCTTGATGCAAAGATTAGAAGAGCTCGCCGAGAACGAACCCGAACGAGTCCAGATCATCAAGAAGGCCCGCGTCACGAATTTGAACAAGGAGGGCAACAGGGTTACTGGTGTCACCTATGAGTCCAATGGTGAGAGCGCTACTCTCGAGGGACCTGTCGTCCTAGCCACTGGTGGTTATGCTGCCGACTTCGGCGAGAACTCGCTATTGAAGCAGCACAGGCCCGATACCCTTGGCCTCGCCACTACCAACGGTTCCCACGCCACTGGTGATGGCCAGAAGATGGTCATGGCAATTGGTGGAAATGGAATCGACATGGACAAGGTCCAGGTTCACCCTACGGGTCTTGTCGACCCCAAGGACCCTGGCTCGAAGTGGAAGTTTTTGGCTGCCGAAGCCTTGCGTGGTGAGGGCGGTCTCTTGCTCAACGCCGACGGTGACAGATTCTGCGATGAACTTGGCCACAGAGATTACGTCTCGGGTATGATGTGGAAGGAGAAGGACAAGGGCAAATTCCCAATCCGATTGGTTCTCAACTCCAAGGCCTCCAACGTCTTGGACTTCCATACTCGTCATTACTCCGGTCGTGGATTGATGAAGAAGATGACCGGCAAGGAGCTCGCTAAGGAGATTGGCTGCTCCCCTGAGCATCTTCAAAAGACCTTCACCACATACAATGCTATCGCCGAGGGCAAGCAGAAGGATCCTTGGGGCAAGAAGTACTTCCACAACACACCCCTGGATATCAACGATACCTTCCACGTCTCGTTGATGGAGCCCGTCCTTCACTTTACCATGGGTGGTATTGAGATCAACGACAAGGCTCAAGTCCTGAATAAGGAACAGAAGCCTTTCGAGGGTCTATTCGCTTGTGGTGAATTGGCCGGTGGTGTCCACGGTGCCAACCGACTTGGTGGCTCCTCGCTTCTGGGTTGTGTGGTCTACGGCCGTGTTGCTGGTGACTCGGCAAGCAATTACCTGTTCCAGCAGGCCCTCACGGGAGCCGCCGCCGGCGCTGCTCAGCGTCTCGGCCAAATCTCTCTACATATTGACCCGTCTCAGCCGGGCAAAGTATCTATCGAGTGGGGAAGCGGTGCTTCCAGCTCATCATCGGCGACCGCGGGCCAACAGACGAGTGCTACTGGCCCGACCCCGACTGCCGAGGGTGGTAAGTCATCCCAACCGGCAGCGAAGCCCCAGAGTGCTAAGAAGTTCGAGATTCCCGATAAGGAGATCTCAATGGAGGAGGTCGCTAAGCACAACAAGAAGGACGATCTCTGGGTAGTTGTCAAGGGCGTCGTCATGGATCTCACGAACTGGCTCGACGAACACCCCGGCGGCCCGCAGGCCATCATGAACTTTATGGGTCGGGACGCCACAGAGGAGTTTGAGATGTTACACGACGACGAAGTTATCCCTAAGTACGCCCCGCAACAGGTAATAGGGCGCGTCAAGGGAAAAGAGGTTACTCTCGAGATCTAAGTCTTATGTTGTGCTGACAAAAAAAAAAAGCTTTATTGGGCGGCGCTCCGGGGTCATCGGGAATTGCTGTTACATTAGCAAACAATATTTCTTTTATCGCCTTTTATCCGCGTACGCGACGCGATACGCGCGAATAGCTTGCTGCCCAGACTTGGTTGGATGGTCAGTAAAATTACTAGCTAGGCGAGGCGCTTCTCTTGCTGCATTATACCGTTGGGGATGGACTGTATTGATAAGTATTCATCTATCTAGGATTCATTTCTAGGTGCGAGAGCCATTTAGGAATATGAATTGAATATCTTTGAATCTACCTAAGTTGTGATGATTTCTTATGACTTATCTACACATCTAAGGTAGCTAGGACCCTGGGTATCTTCCTAAGTACCTACCCAACGCATTAGGTATGTGCGTCGCCTCCTTGCCTTCATCCCATGGCGGATCACCTCCCAGTTATGCAGGAACCCGTCAGAAAAGAGTTAGGCCCCTGCTATAGGAGCAAGCCTGCGGTGGCCGAGTGCATCTATGGTAGATGCTTGAAGCAGGAGGGTAGGGGGCTCACCACCCTTCTTATACCTACCTACCTACCTATTTGACTGTCATCTTCATCGACTACATCCCTCGCATGCGCAAAATACAGTACATATCATATGCCAGCTACCTATTGATCAAGCCGCGGTACGGAGCACTAGATAGGTTAGGTACATACCTAGGTAGCTACCTAACCTGTGCAACCGCCCTTGCGGAATATAACGGCGGGTTGCTAGCTACCTACATACTGCCTGCCGAGACACCCTCTTCCGTTACACAAGCTGTCTATTTCCTACCGTTGTTTGACACGTCGGCTTCGGCGATGCCGTATGTAGGTAGGTATGTTACGCGTTGTGGTTTAGGGACGTGACGTGGTTTGGAGAGGTTTGCTTGATGGTGGTGGTCTGGTATCGTGCACGTAGTTTGTGCTCTCTTTATTTTGTTATTGTCGTTGTCGATGGTCGTCGTCGTCGTCTTCGTGGTGTTAGGTCGTACATACCTAGGCAGGGGGCCAAGGATGGCCAAGGGAGAAAGGGGGGGAGCCAAGGGGACGGGGCTAATTAGCCAAGGAAGCAAGCGGTGTGTTAGTTGGGACATGGAAAGATCTTTAGGTAGGTATCTAGGATGTAGGATGTTTGTGTGATGCTCGGGTCCTGGCGAGATGCTGGGAGACCCTTGGAAGAGATTCGAGACACACATACAGTAGTAGCAGTACAATGGCTTGTGAATGCTGGGGTTCGGGAAGAGCGATTAGCACATAGTATACACTTGGTATGGCATGCTATCTTAGCACTAAGATGAGTGAGGAAGAAGACCAAGGAAATGTTCGTGTTCCCAGGCTTGACGGCGCTGGGGGCCGAGGCTTATCCTTGTCCTCTTCAATGAGGAATTTGATTAGACATAGTATGGTTTCTACTATTACCATATGCAAGATTTCCCAAGTATAGTACAAATAGGTCCGTTTAAATAGGATATGCAACCACGTAGCTGTAGTCAGACTTCCACTCTAGCCTGCTCTTCTCCTATGATAGCTCGGTTCTCGTTGGCAACCATGGATTAGACGTCTTGCAAGCATGCTCGGACTCTACATTTCAACGTAATAACTACGACGGGGGGTAGAATCTACCACTCGATACGTTCAAGCTTACTCGAAGTCATGGCAAGGTTGTCATCTTGTGTACTGTTCTTGATTTGTTATGTCGGAACTTTTGCTTTAGAAATAGATGGGTAGGTTGGCTCTACACAATTACGTATTAGTAGAAGTGATGTGAAACCTAGTCCCTCCCCCCGTCACAACGCAAAAGAAGGTAGGTACCAATGAACGAACCAACTTGACGTGACATATAATAGTGTTCCAACGATGTACGCATAGGTATCACCATAGATAAGAACCATGGAAATATGCCGGTAGCATGGTATCATCATGTACGGAATGGTCAATCTGCCATAACCAACAGATGCTTGAGCCATCCAAAGCTACCCAGACGTATGGAACGTTTCCATCGCCTGCCGTAGATGCGTTTGAATGCAGACTCCACCGCTCGACTGCCTCACACAAGCCGAAGTAAACTATCTCAACGATTCGTTCCCAACGCTATCAGGCTACACGATGTCTCTTTGTTGACCTTGAGGGCGTAGCGGCGGTTTTCTAGGCCGTGGGTTCTCGTCCGGCTGTTGATTAATCGCCGTCGGAAGGAGGACTACGAAGGGAAGGGTCAGGTTAGTTTCGTGAGCGGGTGACTATGTGTACCATGGCATTTTACTTTGCTTCCTTGTTGTCCGCCTTTGAGGAGGTTTGTGAGAGCCTGAGCTAACTACTTTCGCAGTCTTGACTTGGAGCGATCGTATGTAGGGCTCCCTAGCTAGAAACCTAGGAAGTCTTGTAGAAAATCGTCGTGTAGCTCCCTCATGGTGGATGATCGCGACTAGAATGACGATATATATAAAAAATGGCACATAGATTTATTTCTTACCTTCCGTTACTCTTCCTCTTCCTTCCTTCGAAGAACTCCCACTAAAGGAGCTAGAAATAATAAAAGCTTTCTTGACCATTTTTCTCTCTGAGTTTTTTGTCCAGATCACAGGATGAACGGCACGCTTACTAGTGCTTGATATACACCTCTTCGACTTGCAGGTAGCGAGTGTTTCCATCTTATCATTAAGAAAGCATAGACGATTTACTAGAATGTATGTCTAGCGTACGACGACGACGTTGTCGATTACCTACAAACTCCATCCGTTGGAAATGTTTCATCAAGGCACGGCACAGTTTTCTAATAATAAAGAACATATCGCGGCATTGAGAGGCAGGCACAAAGGGTAGCTCTATGCGTGGAACAGCCAGGGGTGCCAGCATAGTAAGCTGGAGCTTCCTCCCCACGAACGAGATCGCGATGGCATCCTAGCTTGTCACCGCCTCGCGGCTTTGCTGAGACGTTGCAAGAACCGAAAGATCCTTCTGCCTGGTCTTTCTCATCTATGACGAAACGAAGAGCTCCCCCGGTCTGGAACAGGATGGCGTGGGAACAAAGAGAAGTGATAAGACCCGACAAAAGTTCCTCCTTACCTACTTGAGCAGTTCTAATCTCTGACCATATCATCATCCATTTTAGATACAGATAACTATCATCGTACCAGTGTGAGGTCGATTTAAAGTTTCTATAACCTCTGATATGTAGCCTCAGCTGGTAGTATAGATGCGATAGTTGTAACCTACATGTAATCACCTACTTAGCCGAGTTAGGAGGTAGTAGTAATTACTATGCCCATCCTGGAGATGTTATCGCCACCAAGGGCAATCCTGGTTGGAGACGCACACGCAAGACATGTCACGTTTTGATTCCCTTGCATCAATGTTTGATCCGATACTGTCACTTGGATATAGAACATTATGGTATCTCCCGTAATGAAGTTCAACCCGGCTAGACCCGGATCGCAATTATGGACTTTGTGTATCCGTCCATGCAAAAGAAGAGCCTCCGTCGTAGATGATAGGCTCCTATTCTGGGAAGCTGAATTTTACGGCCGGTATAATGCAATTCGTGTTAAGACGCGGTCAAGAAATATATCTGTAAGTAGACAGTCAGCAGCGGCCGCACCCGCTGCTTCGTCATCATGCCGTGATGCCTTTTCGGAGTCGCCTGCTGCAGCGGCCCCCAAGGGACGAATCAGGAGTGGAGCAAACCCCCCTTGGGGATTTAGCAGTGTACCTTCAAATAGCCTACTGGGGAATCCTTTCTACGGATATCCAAGCCTCGGCGGCTCAGTGCAGACGTTTGCTTCAGTCATCTGCACAAACAAAGAGATCCGTCACAAGCCGACTGACCAGCATAAGCGTACTTGCAGGAGAGCACCTTTGATGATTTTTGATAACTGATCTTATGTGAGGTTCTAGACATGGCCTTGTGGCAAAGAAAGAAATGTTGGCGGCGTTGATTATCTTATCCGCAGGCCAGATGCAGGATGGAGTATTAATTGTCCTGTGCCTTTGCGGCGAAGACGGTAAATGGAGTACTGCTATTGGATAGTGTAGCGAATGGCGTCCAAGGTGAGGGACCATTGGTTGCTGACCCTCTTGGGGGTCAGATCAAACCTGTATATACTGCGTATTTAGAGATGTCACTTACACACTGAATATCCTTTGGCGCTTCCATATAACCGGGTTCAGGAGTTGAATTGGTGTTGGCCAAATTCACACCCAGCTTAATGACGTGGAAAGGGTTAAAACATAACGTATATACGTACGTACGTAACTTGGCTGCTTCTGTATGCGGGTAGGATCCTATATGTGTAACCGCGGCTTTGGTAATCCATCCGCCGGCCGAATAGGAGGATACCTAACGCGGATATTGGCACCGAAAGAGACGACTGAGATGTAAATATCTGTTAATGAACCGTCTGTTTATGCTTATGGTCCTTGGCTAATTATCACATCGCTAATAGTTTACTTGGCTCTTGCTATCTTGGGGTCTTCTTGAGATTTCCACGGACAGGGCCAAAGAAAAGGTATCCCTGATGAAAACCTTTGCTCCGTACCTCGGATATAGTGTATCCATGCCAATTCTATCTCTAAGCCGGACGAGGATAAGTGCCAGAGGCGTGTGCGATGGAGTGATCCGGTATTTGCCGTAGAAAAAAAAAGGCCCAGTCCGACTAGCTTGGTAGTTGGTAAATGGTTGAAGGAGATGGATTTATTAAGTCGAGTTTATTAGGTACATATGTACATAAATGGATATAAATGAAGTACCTTTGTACACGCATATTCTGCGCCCCACTATGTATACGCCAATTGTGAGGATTCCAAGGTTGTAGATTCCAAATCTCAAGCGAATACATGCAATTAGGTACTGCCTTCTCTGAATGCACCTTCTATTACAACAAACATTCGCATCACGTGTACTTCCCAAATATGTACTAAGATCTTCCGCCTATCAGATGATTGCGCACTTTCAGAACTGCTCATCTCCAAAAAAGAACCTCGGACGTTATTCAGTCAAGAGCAAGAGGCTCCAAACGGAAAAGATTATATCTTTCAATAAAATTTACAAGACGAGTCCTAAACTGGAAAAAGCTTGGACTCTAGCATTCGCGTGGAGTCTCCACGTCTATTGTCACGCTATTGCTCCTTAATGGAATCATGGGGGCATCGTCGCATCGTGGAGGCTTGGGTCGAACAAACCATTTAAATATTTTCCCCGCAAAAACCACCACTTGTGATCAACCGCTACTGCTTGTTGGCTGGGCACTTTTACTATTCCGTACGATGATCCAGGTTTAGCTCTCTGGATACACTAGTAGTAAGTCGAGAATGACTAGGCAAAGCTCACCGTGGCAGCACGGTAAGGTACCCCTGGACAGCAAGTGTATCAACCATCTAATTCCGTCCCATCACATCGAACGGCTAGATTTCTCTAGTCCTAATGGAGCGCCCTTGGAATCACCGCTATTTTCTAAACTCTCTCATCTACCATTACCCCATGGAACTAGGGTAGGGGATTTCAGTCCGCCCTGTCGCTTATTGTTACTAGCTACCCTTTAGTCGGATCACCGACAGCGTCTAGCTCTTCCCCCCTTCATGCTGTGTTACTCATCTAAGACATCTTCTGCAGCCCAGAATATGGATCAGAGGCGTTCCGGGCTAAGAATACTGCTTATTGGCCTCGTTGGACCACCCTATTCCTCCTACTCGGGCTGCTGAAGCGGAATGGGAAAATGTAGGCAGATACTACCTAACAGCCATCGCACTCGTTCTACAAGCCTCCAAGTAAAAGCCAATTAGGAAATTCATCGTCCTGATCGCAAGGTATCCTGGGTCTGCCGTACGAACTTTGAATCCTTCCCAAAAATATTCGTCTCTTATCTTTCCTTAGGTGGCCAGGACTTGCCAGGGATAATAGCGTGTAGCAGTTCCGTACTATTCACAATTCCGTAAAGGCTAGGAAGCCTCCAGAAGCCTCGATCAAGGACAGGGCCTTGTCCCTCTGTCACTTGAGGTTCAGTCATCCGGATCATCTGTTGGTACATGGATAGCTGCAAGTGCTAAGAGTGAGGGCTACTATCATTACTTGCAGAAGACCTATCGATACCACACATGGCTTCTATGCAGGGCTTCAGCTCCCTCGTTGAATCACCCACCCTCCTAAGTTGTTAACTTGGTAACTAGTTATCCACTGTATGTGGCATAATAATGCGTTTTCTGTCTCGCTTTGTGGTTGGCGCGGCCATCCCAACGAATGATCTTGGTGTTGCCTCTGGCGTAGATATGTTCTTTTGGCGCTCGGGGAAGTCAGCGACTGGAGCGCCACACAGTCGCATCTCTTTTTCCCTGTTTCTGTTCACCAATTATTATTACTGTACAACAACTATGCATCACGGAATGAGCATCGGAACGAGAACGGGATAGAAAGGTGGTTTGTTACTCATATTTTCCAGACCGTGGTCCTTGTCTAGTCGTCTCCCAATTCTGGGGAAATTCTCATACGATTGAAATGTGAATATGAGGCTAGTGTCCTAGCAAACTGGTTCAGCCCAGAAAGCCTCAGCGAGTCGTAGTGAACGCCCAGCGAGGTTCTAACCCGAAATGAATTGGGGACACATACGTACAAGACGCTGGCTTGCTGCACGGGTCTTGACTGGTTAGGCCTGCAGCAAACGAGGACTTTGGACGACCAGGATAGAAATCCAAATTCAATGTTCAGCAACTCCCCCGGGGGGGCGTCGAATCGTAACCCCATCGCTGGACTCGCTTAGACACACCCACTCTGGGTATCAGGCCAATCAGATGAATCGACGTCTTGGCCCTCGCACGTTCTTTCTCGTGCTCCCATTGCTCCCCGGCGTCCCCCCAGCGTCGTGCTGATCCTGACCCTCTGGTTCTTCCCTCCCGCCTTTTCCTCGCTGCCCTTTTCTCCACCCTGCAACTCACACTCTATTATTACCCACTATCCTATCGATTCCCACCCACAGTATCCTATCCCAAGGTATCTTCTCAATCAATGGGATATCACAAAAATCGACCGAAACCCTTCCATCAACACCGAGCAACGCAATATTCACCAAAAGCGCTGGTTTGACGTCGAAACACCATCACCATGGCGATAGCCATGGGCTGGCACAAACCCGATAATGTCGCCGGTTCTTCAGCCCCGGCCATTATGGTCGGCCTCTTCGTAGCAACCGGTGGCCTCCTGTTCGGATACGATACTGGGTGAGCACGACGACGACATGACCCTCTTTTCATCCCATACGATTGATTTGAAAATGCATTGGACGGGACTTAGACGGCGGCGTCATATGCTAACTAAATAATTTTTTTTAAAGGACTATAAACGGTATCCTTGCTATGAATTCATTCAAAGCCCAATTCAATACCGGCTACATAGACGACAAAACCCACGAACCCGATCTCTCACCCTCCCAGATTTCCATCATCGTCGCCATATTAAGTGCCGGAACCGTCGCTGGTGCGCTCATCGCTGCCCCCGTGGGCGATTGGGTAGGTCGTCGAATATCGATTATCGGTTCCATCTGCGTCTTCTGTTTCGGTGTCATATTCCAGGTCTGCGCCGATGCTATTCCGATGTTATTAGCGGGCAGGTACGTCAACGACATTCGAGCCTCGGGGATATTATGTCGGATTGGGCTTGTTAACATTGCATAGATTCTTTGCTGGTGTTGGTGTTGGATCCGTATCTGTCCTCGTTCCTCTCTATCAATCTGAGATGGCCCCGAAATGGATTCGCGGTACGTTGGTCTGCGCATATCAACTTTCAATAACGTTTGGTCTTTTGGGGGCATCTATCGTCAATCTTCTTACCCAGAAAATGGACGGTCCACCCGCGTATCGCATTCCCATGGGCCTGCAACTCACATGGGCTTGCGTGCTCTGCCTCGGTCTTCTCATCTTACCCGAAACGCCGCGATTTCTCATCAAGAAAGGTGACAAACAAGCTGCTGGTCTAGCCCTTAGCCGTCTTCGCCGTCTCGATGTCACCCATCCCGCCCTCATCGAAGAGCTCGCCGAGATTGAAGCGAATCACGAGTACGAACTTGCGCTTGGCCCCGCGTCCTATCGCGATCTTTTTGTCGGAACGCCTCATCTCGGCCGACGGACATTGACTGGTTGCGGGCTCCAAATGTTACAGCAACTTACCGGCATCAACTTCATTATGTATTATGGCACTACCTTCTTCACGAGTGCCGGTGTTAAGGATCCTTTCTTAATCTCCCTCGTTATGAACGTTATCAATGTCATCTCGACGATTCCTGGACTGTTCGTTGTGGAAACTTGGGGTCGACGGAAATTACTCATCGTCGGCGCGCTGGGCATGGCGTGCTGTCAACTTGTTATCGCCATATTCTCTACGCTCGCAAACGACTCACAAAGTTCCCTGGTAGCCAAGCTTCTCATAGTCTTCGTCTCCTTATTCGTCTTCTTCTACGCAGCATCATGGGGCCCGGTCGCCTGGGTCGTTACATCGGAAATTTATCCTTTAAAGATCCGTGCGAAATCTATGTCGGTTTCGACGGCATCGAATTGGTTGTTAAACTTTGGGATCGCTTATGGTACGCCGTTCATGGTAGAGGAAGGAAGTGGGTATGCGGCTTTAGGGGCCAAGGTGTTCTATGTGTGGGGAGCGTTTTGTGTCCTCGCGGCAATTTTTGTATACGGCATGATTTACGAGACCAGCAAGATAAGTTTGGAGCAGATCGATGAGATGTACGAGCGTGTTCCCTTTGCGTGGAAGAGCAAGAACTTCGAACCGAGTTGGAGTTTCCAACAACTACGCGACGATGGATTCGCGGATAGTGGTATCCCCCCTCCCGAACACGAGTTACAAGCCTCCCGGACTACTACGACTACAAGCGAGAGCGTTCAGACGATACATACAGAGTCTTCTTCCCCCAACGAAAGCCAAACGGAAGAAGATAAGATAATACAGCAAATGGGTATGGGTAATATCGATTTCAGCTATTGAACCCGGGTCCAATTCTTTCTGTTTGTTATAACACGACTGCCTCTGTCTTGACTATTACCGTCTTCGCCCTATAAAAGAAGGCGCTAAGGTTTTCTGTTCTTTGGAGTCACATTGGATATATCAGCGTAGGAGTTCAACGCGACGGAGTTAACGGCATAACTGGGACTTGGAACTATTCGGGGAATCATCATTATTCGCAATTGGATTTTTGGGGAACACGGGTTGGCTTTTCGGTTCGGCGGCATCATCGCGATCATACCTCTTAGGGAACAACAACAATATCGGTTCGTTTATTGGGCACAGATGGCGACCACGCCTTTCGCCTTAGTAAAAGAAGGCATGAGGCACGAATCCACGGGGTCGCATAGGTGCTCACCCCTTTTTTATAGTATAGGAGCTCTCCTCCGTATCACGCCACATCTTACCTACCATATTATATGTAGCGAGCCAGCACTGATATTTGAGCTACATTATTACATCTACGCTACATTTACGCTACATTACTACCACTGGCCTCAAGGCGAGGGAGATCATCCTACTCATTTATATATCATGGGCTTGAATAGATAGGCGGTCGTGTTGGTCTGTGTGTTACTGACTGGCAAATTAAAAAAGTTGAAATGTTCAAAATCTTGCATAACCCCTTAAACTTCGTGACTTGTGATTGGATTGGCCGATTAACTCTGATGAATTTCACGATGTTTCGGACACTAAATTCATATCGTAATCACCCGTTCCCTATCTATATGCGATTCTAAGTGGCAGATATAGAGCCTTAGCGATATGTAATTACGACTTAACATAAGTAGTAAATCTCTGAAGAATTTTAATAGCCCAGTTTCCCCGGCGCATACATATATCGTTGGCGACACTAGCGAGCGTGTGTGAAATGTCATTTTCATGCACGTCGGTAGTGCTCTGTTAGCGAGCCCCAGACCTGACATCTACGGACATATATACCTTACCTGGTACCTAATGTACGCATCACGCCTCCATCTACCCCGGATTTCGAACCCCTACCCTGCTTCGCTCTCATATGCAAATTTGTCGGTCCAGACCCCAGACTCCGGGACTGTCAAGCGGGCAACAAACTCCACGGGGTAGTAGTAGAGAGTGGAGACGCATATGCAGAGACAGTAGAGAGGCTGAGAGGCTAGGCTGGAGTTGGCACGATCTAAGGTCGCAACGGCCGAACTACTACCGTAGTCTGGCCGATGACCCTGGATTATGTAGGTATACATATGGACCTACAGTAGATAGGTTACTTGTGATCATGCATACCTAGGTAGCGCACGTCTAGTTGTTTCCCTGGGTAATAATTCAGCAAACCTCCAATTACCTGGGCCGTTCATCTCTATTCGCACGAGTCCGGATATCGGGAGCAAAGTGATACAAAGGGGCTTACTGTTGACAGACGAGCAAATTAGATACGGCCCCGTGTCGGAGTCGTGAGGCGGAGACATGCTGTTTCGTGTACCTGGACCATGGTTTACCGCTACGACTACACTGAATCGAGGCGAACAGAGCTATACCCTTCCTATACATATTCCCTTGTCACTGTCACAACCCAAGCATATCAAATCCGATTCAAGGTATATTGACGTCTTATTTCTTCGCCACCACAGCACTAGCTGTACATAAAGCGTAAGATATGAGGCATACTCGCCGGGTATGTATCCATATTATACAAAGTACCTAAAGGTTCGTCTTATGCCATCATCCCGTCCCATATCTCAGGATCGACGGACCTCATCAACGCTCCTTTGCTTGCTTGCTTGCTTGCTCGATCGACAGACACCAAATACCACCACCACCTACTTACTTACTCTAGGCCGATCATTCCATCTTAATGACCCTACCGCTTCGATTAGTTACCATGCATTAACCTCGCCTTGACCCCTTTTCATTTCCAAGAACCGCCCCCTCCCCTCCCCTCCTCTCCCCTCCCCCCCAAAAAAATCAAAATTGAAGTTTTACAGTCCAAGTTAGTGGTTAGTTAGGTACGTAGCTTGCTCCTCACCCTTTACCCCTTCCACGTAAGATACGCAAAAAAGCCCAATACCATCCACGCGACCCTCCAACAAGTAGTCCAGATCTCGGTTCCAACGACCCCCCAGCGACTCCTCGACCTCGAGCTCCTCGATGACGCCGGCCTCCAACCGCGATCCTTGCCGCCGTCGAAGTACGCGTCGCGCCTGATCTCTATCCGGGGCCCCTTATTCTGGCCCCAGCCCCACTTGCTCGCGCCGCCGCTTCCGCCGCCGCCGCCTCCTTTGCCCCCCTTGGAGTTAGGCGACGCGGCGCGCGCTTGCGCGCCCAGCCCGCTTGAAAGAGACTGGCCGCGGGTCCTTGTGGACGACACGCGTGCTGACGGGAACTTCGACGACGAAGTCATGGACGAGGATGGTCTGACGTCGTAGGCGGCTCCGTCGTCGCCTTCCGTTTTCGCTTTGAAGATGGGGAGGATGGCTGAGGGTGTGTGCTGGACGTTAGGGTCCAGAGCGAATGGTTGGAGGTTAAGAACGGGGACGAGGAAAGCTCGCGCTATTAGGATTAGTAGAGTTAGGACCCCTAGGACCGCGTACGTCATATACGTTGAGAGCTGTTTCGGGAGTAGACAGAGATGAGTTTGCAGCGTGGTTTTTGGCGCGCTTGGGAGGGGATTTCCCTGGTCGTCGATGGGGTTGTATAAGGAAACCATCTGGAAGCCGGGAGTTGGCACTCCCATTGCCATGCTCAAGCTCTTGACTGTGATCTCCTTGACGTTTTCTTGCTCTGGCGAATGCACAATCTCGCAGTAGTCGTGGTCGTCTCCGGAAAAGGCATGTATAATGTTGCCGATACTCTTAATTAGATTTACCGAATCCTCCGGGTTCAGCACATTCTGATATTGGTATCCACCCGAGACGCTGATGGCATTTCGATGGTCAGGAAGGACTGGCCCTGTCTGTCCCTTGGATGGTTTCGCCGGGGGCCAGTGCTCTCGCATGGGGCCGCACGGTGTCCCTGGATCTCGGTATAGTGGTACGTGTGTTAAGAGGATAGTTGGGAAATCGGGCGCATCCGTTCCTGGGTCCAACGTCGGTAGGTGACTATAATCTGTAGTATCAAGATCTTCAACCTTCTGCTCCCAAGACAGATCCTCCAAGTCCCCCCTCCAGAATCGCACCTCCTTTTGAACAGCCCGTCGCTTCGTCGCCTTGACCTCCTTCAAGAATTCTTGGGCTGGTCCATAAATCGGTTTTAGATCAACCTGGTCTTTCACATTCGACGTATCGGCGCTCAGAGATACCGTGTCCACGGACACAAAAGTGTGGTTTCCGATGACATCAACCCTATTCGGCTCTCCGAAATATGCGCTGAATCGATGCCTCGCGGGGACCTTTACCTCGGCGCCGAAACCCAAATCGTGGTTTCCGGGAAGACTTGAGATGAGCTTCCTCCCGCGCTGCCAGGGGCCTGGAAATACGCCTCCTAATATCCAATTATCGTAGAATATGTCGCCGAACCTCTTATACTCCTGCAGCCAGAAATCTGCTCCATACTTCCTGTGCCATTCTTTTAAGTACTTCTGCTCTTCGGCTGGGCGGTGTCCTTTCGCCCACTCGGGATCGTCAAAGTTTCCCTTCGCTGTTTTCCACTCTCTTCCACCATCGAATAAATCTCCCAGAAAGAAAACGGTGTCCGGGTGTAGCACCTTCTGTAGTTGCACATACGATCGTCGCATGTAGTTGTCGGTTATGACGACGGTTAGCGGGTTAATAGGCCAAGGACGGCCGGGATATGAGTGAGGATCGATGATCTGGGGGTCGGCGACGAATATCAGTCGGTGCGGCGTTGCTCCTGCGGGCTACAGTATAATAATAAACGTGTCAATATTTCATGCCGTACTTCGTAAGCCGCAGCGAGGAACTTCTAAGCCTCTCGGGTCCCAAGAAACTTACCCAATCCTCCCAGTGGTCCCAGTCGCAACTCCGCACGCGACTCGCGAATATCCACCGCTCACCCCAGAGCATGACGAGCATCCAGAGCGCCACAAGTAAGTGCGGGAAGCTCAGGAGCCGCCGCCGCGTCAAATTCCTCCTGATCTGCTGTCCCGCCTGCACGGCTAGACTCCAGGCAGTTTGCCGACCTCGTCCGTTTGTATACGCCCATAATCGTTCTAGCATAGTCTTGGTAGTAGCGTATATGTCGTCGCAGATGGACTGGAAGTCGCCGCTATTCCTGTAGCCGTAATCGTAGGACGAGGGCAGGGCCGACGACGGGTAGCCGTAGCCGTTGCTATAAGGCGGCGCCATGGCTTTCGAGACGGGTAGCCATAGGAGGTAGGTGAGTACCTGGGTATTGACAAGCTCGTAGGTACAACTCGGTAACAGCTCTACCCAGGGTTTCCCGGACCGGATCTTCGAAGTTCGTCTCTAGAAGATGTTGGGTGAGATTGGGCGGAAGGTGTTCTAGACCACCTGAGGCGGCAGGTCGCAAAAAATAAGTTGAACTTGTTGGAACTAAAGGTATTGGGGCTGTTGGGTTGCTAACAAGAAACGGACATCGCAAGAGGAGAGACCCTTACTTAGTGTTACCTTTAGAATGGAACGCTATAACTTTATTTTTTTTCTGTCGGAGCTGGCTATGCGGCACACACACGCGCGTCCCCTTTTGGGTATCAGATCCGTAAAAACACGGTCTAGATTAATGCCGGACACCGATTAAGTGCATTCATGGAACTCAACCCCTATATAGAAATAATATCATAATTATATAGGTTTATCCGTATATACTTACTCCGTTCTGTGTAACACCTCATTAACACTTGCAGGTTGCTTGTCCCTCCACAAGGTTCGCTAAACATTTCTTATTCTTTCAGTATAGACACATAAAACGAGTATAATAATGCCGGAAGTTTTCCCATTTAAAGACTACAAACATTCTGATTGTTTGCAAGGAGACTGACGTGGCTATTAAGTTGGATCCATGAAGAACAGAAACGCGCCGCCATAGTATCTACGGGTATCTTAAAGCTTGTGTCATCTAAAGATAATGAACGGGTGAGACATACCAAGCCATTTAACTGAGACCTTGTCTTAGAAAAGCTTCAACCTAGGTCGAAATGTCGTACATGTACAAGGAAAAACTCCCGACCTCATTATCGGCACGTTACAGCAATATCAATTAATTCAACATTGCGTCGTCCTCACTAGTTAGCTTGCCTAGACCTTATTATGTTGTGCCCTCTGAGACGAATGTTATGTCCATCTAATAATATAAATATGAAGATGAACAAACCCCCAAGGAGATGGGTACATATGGTATGATAACATGATTAAATTACATGTGTACTCGGATCCAAGCTTGAAATAGTGGAAGCCGTGCGCCAACTCGCTAGGTTCGCCACCAGACTAGCGAAGTATCTACAAGCAATGAAATGATAAATTATTCAGTTTACGCCTCCTCAGTAGAGAAGTAAGCAAATTCGTGTACTATTACTTGTTCGATATAGAACTTGAGTGATTAAAGAGCGTACCAGTGCTCCGATATCTCTTGTATGCTGCAACGGCCTGAAGCGCTCTTGATGGTAAGAACACTCCAGGCGGGAATCTCAGAACAATCCGGGGAATATACCATTATGTCCACGCCAAATCGCCACCCTATAAGATATTAAACCCAGCGAAAGACCCGTATATGCAGGCTAATAGCGCCCCTGCTGTGCGCGTAATGAGTGAACCCAATAAGATACATATGTTTAGGTTGAGTTACTGACGTCCAGAAAGGGCGGAATTAAAAAATCCAGGTAAATGATTCCTTAA
This sequence comes from Hypoxylon sp. EC38, assembly GCA_002120335.1. NCBI lineage: Eukaryota > Fungi > Ascomycota > Sordariomycetes > Xylariales > Hypoxylaceae > Hypoxylon > Hypoxylon sp. EC38. Next base: position 785,322 of record KZ111237.1, on the reverse strand, counting down.
CCTCGAACGGAACGGAATGTCTGGGTTAGGGCGGTGATTGTCAGTCTCCATCAACGAGATAGGTAGGTCGTACGGGGATCCAAGCATTAAGCGAGGAGTGGGGGTTTGCTCACCTAATATCACTCGCCGACGCCCCTATCAGGACATTAAATGTGCCCTCTTCCGCGATCCACGCCGGTACCGAGTCGTCATAGTATCCCACAGCGTATTTATCCAGGGGGACGATGACGTGCTTGGTCTCTTGTGGCTCTAACGATACCTTCTCGAACGCCACCAATTCTTTCTCGGGACGAGGCAGTCTCGACTTATCGTCTCTGACATATACCTGAACCGTCTCCGAGCCGGCGACGCTTCCAGTGTTGGTAACAGCCATTATCAGATGTATCGGTGCCGATTCCGTTAATATCCTCCGGCTGAGTGACGGTCGGCCGTACTCGAATGTTGTGTACGAAAGACCGTGGCCGAATGGGAAAAGGGGTGCGATGTTTGCACGGTCATAATGCCTATATCCAATATACAGGCCCTCACCGTACAAGACACGCAAGTTCTCACCTGGCCAATTATGGTACGCAGGAGTATCTTCAAGACGCCGAGGAAAGGTTGTCTGCCACAAATAGTCAGTGCTAAAATCCAGGCTCGTAGCAACCGCGTGACTCACCGGAAGTTTGCCACTGGGGTTCCGCAGGCCAAATAAAACATCAGCCAGTGCGTTACCGGCCTCTTGGCCTTGGTACCAGGCCTGAATGATGGTTGGAACCTCGTCCGCCCAAGGCATCGTCACTGGTGAACCGGATTGATTCACCACAACTGTTCGCGGATTCGCTTTCACGACAGCTTCGATTAGTCGATCTTGGCTCCCATTAGAAGGGAGGTCCATCGTCTTTCTATCGTAACCCTCGGATTCCCACTCGGCATCAAGACCGACAATGACGACGGCAACATCAGCTTCCCGTGCTGCATCCACGGCTTGCTGAAGGTAATCAACCTGGTCTTCCTCCTTAAAGCCAATACGGCAGCCACCGTACTTGTGCGTCATGTTGAAAAGCTTCTGCTTAGAGACCGGTCGAAGCTCATTTGTCATCTCTATCCTTAGTTCAACTGACCTGCCAACCTGCATCTCTATGTCGACCATGTAGTCGATCGAGCCATCAAACATTGCTTCGCCTTCTTCTGTCCAATCCCAAAGATCAAGAGCCAGCTTCCCATCCACATATAGCCTTCCAGGACCGACGCTCATGAAGCTGACTGTGTGTCTTCCACTGGTCGTCGGTGTTAGATATGTGGTGGCAATCGCTGACCATTCGGGACCGAGTTGAGATAGAGGTGCAGAGTCCCACAAGAATAGATCAGTATTCGTCCTTCTCTGGGTGACGATGACATCGCCCTGGAATTTATCTCCACTGAACCACTCGAGAGTAACTCCTGGTTCACCCGACTTGTCTGTGCAGAAAGGCGATGCAACTGGCAGCCATTTGTGGATATGGCATCCTTGGGCATATACAACTTCCTGTTCTGCGACTGCTCTGATGCTATCGAGAGGGAGCGTATTGTAGTATGGGTTGAGACTAGCACTACCGCCACCGCCGGCGATGGCCCTGTTGGCATTCGGACCGATGACGGCGACCTTTGTAGTCTTGGGGTCAAGTGGCAGGATCTGGCCTTCGTTCTTCAACAAAGTCAGACCCTCAGCCCCCACCTCACGAATCAACGCTCTCGTTTCCTCTCGATTATCCTCCCGTTCAGCTTCCTCGGCCGACATATCGTCTCCCTTCGTGCGTTCTACAAGGGTCAAAACATTCTCAGCCGCGGTGTCTATATCATCCCTTGTGAGCTGGCCTTCATCAATGGCTTTGAGAACTTTCTCGAAGCGCCACTTAGATGAGAATGGAAATTCTATATCGCACCCCGCTTTAATGGACTCGATGGTCGAATTGACACCTCCCCAATCTGACATGACAGTACTGAAACATAACTGTCAGTTTTCGAAAATATGTCTAAGAATGGTTTCGGAGACTTACCCGTCGTATCCCCATTCTCCTCGAAGGATATCTTTAAGGGTGTGGATATTCATGTCGGCATGGGCTCCGTTGACTAGGTTGTACGACGACATAACAGCCCAAGGATTTGATTCTCGTATGGCAATCTCAAATGGTCGAAGGTATAGTTCTCTCAGGGGTCGTTCTATCACCACCGAATCAATGGTGAGCCGATTAGTTTCCTGTTCGTTCGCCACGAAATCTATTGAATTATCAGCCAACGTTTCAAATGCTAGCAGGCAGGTGGTGCGAACGCTTAATGGTCGCAGCAACTCCTTTGGACTGAAGCCCTTGTATATACTTTGAGGCAAGTTTGCCAGTGAGAAGAGGGTCTTCCGAGAACGATTCGAAATTCCGCCCTCCAAGAGGGTGGCGATGCATGCAAACTGTGGGACCGAGGAGGACATTGGCGGACCTAGCCTTAACCTCATCAGCTAAGTGTTGGCCGACCGCGTACAATAGCTCTTTGTTCCAGGTCGCTGCCAGTGAGATACCGCATGGGAATAAGGCTGCCTACGGAAAAAATGTTATTGGTGAGGTCCTCAACCGCTGAAACTTCATTACTAACCTTGGTGCCCCCAACGAAAATACCTCCTCGGGCGCCATTGGGGCCATCGCTCGTCTTGATGGCCGGAATGCCTTTAGAGGGTATGGACTTCGTTCTCCAAAAGTCTGCAGCGGTGAGTAGTGAGACCTTAGCAAGTTAGCAAACAATCTAACCACGCCTAATCTCCTAAGCCACATACCTTCTCCTCGAGAGTCAGCTGAGCCAGCTTCTGTCTCGCTAGTGATCGACAATCTCTGGGAACAGTAGTTTTCGGAACGGGACTTCCCGGAGGGGAGAATTCAGTATCCGGTGTTGTGTTGCTATCGACGCTCTCGAAGGGGGAGGCGTTGGGATCTATCCCATCGAATTGCGAGTCATCAATATGCTCCATGGCTGAATTATCGTTCGCTATGCCTGTTATAACGAGCTCTTTCGGGGAAATAGCTGCACGTGCCCTGATGCTTCTGAAAATTACGAAGTATAGGAGCGGGAGCTAACGGGTGTGATAACTAAACACTTGCAAAACAGTTACTGTGATGAGAGCCCTACAGGGCGAAGCGAAGTTTCTCGACGAACCCGGTCCCAGGGTAACCCTTTACCCCACAAAGATAGGGGTGATCTTGAGGTTATATAAGTCAAAGTACAACTTCAGAGCTAGATGCCAAGGATGAGGTGGTCGTCCTTATGTATCAATGAGAGAAGGAAATACGACGTCACAGCTGAGAAGATGGTAGTTATCTATTGAAGTATACGACTAGGGTCTCTGGTACACATGCTAAAGCAGGGGAGCGGACTTCGAATGGAACTATGCAGGACCAAATTGACCAAGAGGAGAATGCGGTACTTCCCATAATGGGCATTTCCAGGGTCGTTGCTCACAGGTTGAGGAGGCCGTTGAAGGATCGACATGTTATCAGAGCTTTATTAAGTCTCGATCAGAAAAGCAGGTGCCGCAAAGCCGCCGAGGAATGGGGAGTGGAGATAGATTGTGCGTCCGGGACTCGAAGTGATCTCTAGGTGGCCCTTAGTGCAACCATTGTCACTTGACAAGTCTGTCTGTGAAAATGCTATATTGCTGGTCCCAACTAGGAAATACCCACATCGGCATGAACGGACCGGAGGAGCGTTGTTTCAGGGTACTTGAAGAGAAGGCGAAACGAAAACCGCGCCCACGTTAGTTTCGCACGAGTCGAGTGGGGGACCGCTACGGAAAGTCTTATCCATTCGGACGGGGAATACGGGGGCAAGGGTGATCTGGCGGGCAAGGCGGTCTAGCGAGCCAAGAAGATCCCAGCAGATCACGAACTGGAAAAAGTGTGGAGTAGCCACAGGTGGTGATTCCTGGTTACATACTCCGTTTTGTTCGACACGGAAGCATGACTGCGATTCTGATTAGCTAGAATAAGTCATGTTAGAGTGGGAGTAGATTAGGAGATCCACGGCCGAGCAAACTTATCAATCGTGACCCTCCTCTATTACATGATATATATTTGCTGGGTCCTGCAACACGTCCTGGGCGAGCTGGCAAGCTGGATGGTGGTCGAGATGTTACCTCGCCCTTGGCCCAAATTTGGAAGGGAATTGGCCGTAGAGAGGACCAGCGGAAGAGACAGACGGAGCTGAGAACGAATCGGATGCCCTTGAGCATCGGAGACGCTAATGTAAATGTGAGTTCTTCTCAAGTAGAGGATAGACGTCTACGCAGCCGATGCTCAATCCTGGTCCAGCTCGGCTGCCGGTAGACTCCAGGGTCACCGAACAGTCTAACTTCACTAACTCTGGCTTAAGGCACACCTTCCGTTAACCCGGGGATTGTGCGATCTTGGATATTTGCCAAAGTGGCAAGGGAACACGACAGACGCCTCTGAAGCTCAGCAAATCTAAATTTTATGCTACACGAAATATGGCGTCGTTTAGCGCTGACGATGATAATAACTTCGCAGACAGGTGGTCGAGGTCAACAAAACCTAGGACCAACCACAGCATAGCGCGTCGAAGATCATATAGTGTAGTGTACGGTAGAGAGCGGGCTGCATGTAGGTGATCATGCATTTGAAGGTGGATGGAATTTCTATGTTGGGAAGAATGTGAGCTAGTTTACCAATGGATGTTTCCGCTAAGTCGAGGGCCCACATCTATGGGACCCGATTAACGTATCGGCTCTACGGCCCGGAAGAACATCGATCGGGGAAAGTTAGGATAGAAGCGCCGGTCGGCCAATAGCGATATTCTAACCTTATTCCGCAATGGCACAATCTTTGAGAAATCTCTTAGGACAAGAAGTCGAGTCTACAATTCTCATTGTCCGAATCCGGATTGACCGCTCCTTAAACTTAGCAGGGCAGGGTTAGACATGCGAAATACCCACGTCTACCACTGCAGCAGAACAGCGTCATTTAAGCATACCCGCTACTGGAATTGCGGACAGGGTCCTTCCACGTGAGACCTCTACCATGGTTCAGCCTCGACATGTATAGCATCTACCTAGGTATACTCGTTTGACGAGGCATTCACTGATCTCAGAAACGGACGCTGGCGTCCACGGCGAAAATTATTTCCATCAACCATATCATCTCGGCTACCTCAAATCTCACAACATCCAAGGTTCTGAGTATCATTCAAACCAGTCGTGGAGTAAATATGGTGTCCTTGACCCCTAATAGACAGAACATGTACTGCACATGAGACTAGGTACTCATCGGATGGTCATTTGAAGATACATTTTTCAACATAAATAAATTAATTCGGTTGTTGCCTCACCTAGGTGTGCAAAAATACAAAAATACAAGAATCCCCTTGTCGAAACGAAGTTGATCGGCTCTCCATCTGGTAGCCTGACCAAACACCGACAAGGCTTGGCCACTGACAGCTCAATATGCACCGAATATGCACGATCGTAAATTCCGTGGCTGGAATAGATTAGTCCAGGGTCGCAAACCAATACCATTATCCAAGTTCACGGGCGCTCAAGACGGTATCAAGGCGCATCTTCGCCTATCATTGACAACTTCGTATGATATTCAACTAATCCGTTGAATAGTAAATTGCAGAAGTTAGTTTCCAAGGATCGCTCCGTCTTACAACACAATGACGCAACTCGCGCCGAGATCCGTCTTGGATCTTGCGAGATTGAAGCCGACTCTCCTCGGCGGGCCGTCTGACCCACACCAGCTTTCGACCTCCGTTTGACATCTCCAGATACTCCCCCACGGACCTATTCCTGGCCAACTTTATAGCATTCATTCAATGATGTCTTTATTCAACGCTACCTGGACGCGCGTTCTCTGAAATTACATACCTATATACCTAGGTACGTCGTATCGTTATCGCGTTCTAGTCAGCCTAGTTTCCCCTCAGTGAATTGGCTTCTGTGGCGAGATGGAGTATACTCAGAGAAATCTGAATGACATCGTTTTGCTGATGGCTTGTTGGGTACATCTATTTTACTATTATGACAAATAGTATCCATCAAACAACGATCGCGTTTTACTTTACTTGATCATCAAAATTATCACTCGTTGACCTAATTAAGTAATAGGTAAAAGTGTCATCCCGGATAATACCGAGCTGGTAGCTCAACAGTGTTACTCTTACGCCAAAAGAGGGCGAGCCACGGTGAGGCTCCTTATGTTGCTTGGGGAGTTGGCGACCCTTTTACTTTGGTTTGAGCTGTTACTTTCGCATTAGCACCGTTGCTTTGATCGACTTGGCTTCGGCATTTATATGAAACGAGGGAATAGGCGCACAGATGTGTTCTAGAAAAAAGTCTAGTCATCGCGATTCTCGATCGTACAGTGGACCAACATGACCACGAACCCGGCACGACTCATCTCAATATGCAGGAAAACAAGGAGTGGAGCTGATCGACCTCCCACCCTGTACCACCGTTCCGTATTCTTAAGCCTGTTCGTGCGATAACCGAGCTGTGGCTTTACAAAACTCAGCTTTCCGCGAATGAGGCTTGCAAGCAACATTCTTGTGGCAACAGCTACCCTGTTCCACCGATTTATTATTAAGTTCATCTTAATTTCCTAGCCTCTCATCCCAATTCTTACATGTTCATCATTGAGCCCGCGTGAATCGTTATCAAATTGGGACTGGATTGGTTCGGAAGTTTTATCCGTGGCCTGTCAGTCCAATCTATTTTGCCTGCAGCCTGCATATTGTGGCTGAAGGGCGTGTAAGACTCCTACCGCATCAAGCCCTCGCTAGAGGTTTCGAAGCTTGGGGGTCACATTTTGCTCTACTAGTTGGCTGGCCGACTAATGCAACTCGGTTCTCATGCAGTATTGTGCCGTCCGTAGTTCGGGCTTTGGAGAGTGCCAGTTACACTTTGACTCTCTCTCGCACGTGGTGCTTATCAATCTTATCCCAACGTCCTATGGCTCTTAATACAGACATAAGAGCTTGTCAATACAGATTCAATCTAGAATCGTTCGACGTTCCGATGAAGAGTCTTCATCCGAAATGGGGCAAGTACATGCGGGAACGGCTTTCATAGCCATATATGTGATTCGGAAGCAGCATCTCAGTATTGTCTTGGCGCGCACCGGCTAACTCATTCGGTGCGATGAGGAAGCCCTCGAGCGAACATTCCTGGGCTATATGAGGACATCTTCATTGTTAACCCTCACGAGAGTCATGGTTGTACAGATGGCCATATTGCAACAGCGAGATTCAGGCTTCGGGTATACGCTCGTCGGAAAACCGGTGGCCGTTTGCTTCTACGTGTCTGCAATCTGGACGGCCTTGTCTGAGCTTGTCGTATCTGACGAGACCAGCAGGCGTTGGTTCAAAACTGTGTGTTGTCTGGTGGGTTCGAGTTGACCTGAATTACTTTGTTACTTCTTCATGGTGTGCGAGGTTGTCTTAGTCGTCCGTATATTCTGATATGAATGCCGGCGGCTGATGCTTCCTAACTGCAGCTCTTGGCGGTTTTCTTCGGCTTCACTGCTGCTATTAGCACACCATGGCATCCAACGCGTGCTATTTGAGTAACACCTGACTCCCATCCTTAAACCCCCACGGCAACTCGGGAAGACTAGAGAGGTTACACTACTTTGAATGGCCACATCGTAGATCTTCGCGATGCACACATCAGCATTACGGAATCGATACTTTACAACTCCCGAAGTAGGTAGCTCGTCATGCGGCGAGAAAGCATCGCAATCAGGCAAGTCTGGCCGTCGGTCGCCACTGCCTTCCGCCTTCTACTACTCTGGATGAGCGTCCCTTGAGCCAGCCGAGCTGCTTTCCAGCCTAGACGGGCTTATGAAGCAGCATTGACATCACGAGTAGGCGGGATACGAACACTGAATAGACATGATGTTAGACGTGGCAGCTGATGTTCACTTTTTCGTGTAGAGATAGCATCTAAGCAATCGTCGAGAACTCTAGAAGGAGGCCCGATATAGACCACGATCTCCTCGCTGAAACCATCCCCTAGTTAGCCTAAGAGTCCTTTCCGCTGGGACGATGACCCCTCCTTTGCCATCAATCTCGACTACATCTACTCTCGCTTAGATGTGCAGCACTTACTCAACAATAGCCGGAAGTTGGTAAATACTCCCCCCGCATGAGTAACTTATCCGTAGCTCAACCATATAATAGTAACCCAAGGCTCATTTATACTCGGGCTTGCGTTACTGAAGCCTATAGATGTATGTAAAATCCCAGAGGCAAATATCTGGCGATTAACTCACGTATGTCACCCTCCTTCCACCCTTTCCTCTTACACCGACACTCTCCATCTCGTATGTTCTACGCTGCGGTATTCCAAGGATCAACAATTGCTTGCAACCTTTCCTTATGCCTCTAGATCCCCCGCACTCACGTTGCTTCGTTGAGACGGGAGCATCGTAGGAGTCACATACAGTACCGATATGCACATGACGCTTGGCAGGAGTCTTCATTTCGCCACTAAATGCGCTGTTACCTCCCATATATTCCGCGTCCAGGGCCTCAAGTGATGCCAGTGTAATGACCGCCACTTTGGTGTAGGTCTATTCTTCATCCACCTGCATGAACGTCAGTGAGGGTGCAGTTGAATAAGTTCCCCGCCTTTGAACGGTGACAGGGAGTTACTATGACGAGAACCTTACCGTCGGTGCATAAACTTGGTAGCATTGCACTCGGAGGACCCTAGACCTTAACTTGGCGTTATAGACCGCAGACACGGGAATATCTCCTTTCTAAGTGGTTGTACTAGGAGTAAACACAACACAACTGGACAACCATGACACCTACTGGTCTGATGTCGACTAGTAACGGCTCACGTATGCCGATGTTGACCCGTCAAGTGCGGTCTAGACCGGATCGTTTTGTCTGTAGGTGCGCTACAGGCGCTTTCTGAATTATGCGAGATCATGGGCATTTTCTTCCTATGGGATGATAAAACTCCCAAGAGAGAACCATCAAACTGCGTCCTTAAACAGTAAGATCGACAGACCAAGCCGAAATATTTCCCTTCTTCTGGTAACTACTTCGGCACGGGACGAGGCTGATGCCGTCGGGATACGTTCGAAAGAGAGCGATATACCGTCAAGGCTGGTCTGCTGACTATCTCATCCCTATGTTTATGACTAGGCCCGTCGCGCCTATACAAGGGCCATGCTACATGGACGATTGATGTCCTCCGAGCCGCGAAGCTCATGCTAACCTCTAGTTTGCCGTAAGTATACATCAGAAGCCCAACTCGAACCCTGACAATAAGATTTGTCCGGATACCCAAGGCGGGTCCTGATACTCCATAGGACAATTCATTCCGAACTAAATGGTATGAGACAACTTGCAATAAGTATCGGTCTAGAAACGTTTGACACTCATACTTCTCGGGCAAAACTGGGGGTGTTACAATACAGAAAACATTATTTTATGATATACTGTTTGCTTGAAAACGATCTTTGTGAAACTATGATATTTTGCACGAGACTCCTAGAACAAGTACACATATCTCCCATCGGGTCGTCAACAATTTTGATTAGCGACGGCTTACATAAGCCTGCCAAACGATCAGCCCCCTGAATGACCTAAACTCAGTATGCCTAGGTAGGTACTTATACTCTCCCCGAAACTTCAGAAGGGCTAAATGGTTTTATAATATTTGGCGACGACTAAGTTACATAGAGGCATTGAGACGCTGGGGTCTATGTTTTAGGAGATACAGCCAGAATTGGCGTATGGGGTAGGGACAGAAAACTTTGACGCCAAGCACCTGGCAGCTTCAACCAAGACAAAAGATATCCTAGGTATATAATATAACACAGATAAGAAATAGTGTATGGCTTGAATCATGATTCACGACAGCGCACTAATTGGCTCCAAAAGGGCGTCGAACAAAAGAGAAAAATGTTAAATGAAGGTTTGAACTGAAATGGGTTAACTGAAATGGGTTAACTGAAATGGGTTAACTGAAATGGGTTAACTGAAATGGGTTGGCTGAACTATTGGAGACTATGAAGTCACCAAGCTCGTGACCCCCTGGAGGAGAGACCCGAAACCGCAACTAACTTCCCTTGGGCACAGGCCCTTGATATCGTCCTTATTAAGGTACTCGTACTATCCAGGCAAGGTATTTGGTGTTGGGTAATACTAATGAAGGTCGGAATGTGTTCTCACTATTGAGAGAATAATCTTAACCCGGAGGTTAGGAACCAAGGGGCTACGATTGGTAGGAGGTCCATTCCAATGTATGAAGGATGAGCGAGATCGTTTAGTGAGCATCCAGACAGATATATAGATACCAGCATAGGTTATAATAGAACGGTACTTATGTAGGTATTTCACGTGGAATAATCTTCTGGTTAGCCCTATGTATGTTGATGGGAAACTCCGACGCGTCGGTAGTACATATAATACGTAGTAGTAATGTACCTTGGTACTATGCTCCACGTAACCGTATTTACATGCAGGTTCCGTCTCATTGGGTTTACAACCTTGATGGCAAGAAAGTGGCCCAATGAGATCACCAAATTCGAATGGAAAGATCAAGCGGCGAGCCCTATGACATAATAACGTCATCGATCCTTCAAGCTGGGGAAAATTCATTCTCTATTAGCGATTGCGCGAGGACAAAGCTTCTTTTTTTCCCATCTGATAACCCAACATCCCCCGCGAATTGCGACTCCGAATAGTACTCCGAACCGAGCAGCCCGAGCAACACCCGGCTCCACAACACATAGAACCCCTACGCCTTGCAAAGAAACGTCCAAACATCAAACACTTTCTGGAACTGTTTCGTCCCAAAATCTGCGTCTGTTTGTTACGACAACAATTTTTCTCTCCACCACGCCCACCGACTTTCAGATAATAAAATACAAGCGTGGGCAGTCGCATGGCTACAACAAGCCAAGTTTAATAGCCATTCAGCGGCGACTTACTAGTTTAATTACACTGCTTTTCTTTTTTCGCACTATCAACGTTGATCAGGTTTAGAGTTCTAGGAATTGAATTCGCACCCTCGGCGCCTATTGCCATTAATTTAATTCCTCTTTTCTTCCCGTACGCGACTATTCGAGAGGGAGTTTGTTCACTCCAGCCTAATCCGATTGCTTAGCGAACTCATCTCAACTAGTCCTGCGCTATCGCCGTCATCATGGCGTGGTCCAAAACCACCAGGATCAGCATCATGCTGGCCATTGATGTCGCCTTCTTCCTCGTCGAACTGATAACAGGTTTCCTAGTTCACTCCCTCGCCCTGATGGCCGACGCCTTCCACATGCTAAACGACATCATCTCGCTGATTATCGGTTTGTGGGCTGTTACTGTCGCGCAAAGGGCAACTACAAACAAATTCTCCTACGGTTGGGTCCGTGCTGAGATCCTCGGTGCTGCTTTTAACGCCGTCTTCTTGATCGCCTTATGCGTCTCTATCATTCTCGAAGCCTTGACTCGGTTCGTCGAGCCCCAGGAAGTCTCGAACCCGAAACTCATCCTCATTGTCGGCTGCTGCGGCCTGGCATCGAATCTTGTTGGTTTTGTAGTTCTGGGAGGTCATGGACACGACCACGGCGGGCACTCGCACGACGATGAACACGACCACGGACACGAGCATGTTCACAAACACGACGATATAGCTGCAGCCGAGGAGGGTAGAGCAACTGCAACACAAGCATTGCTAGACGAGCGTGGTCCGGTAACCGATGTTCTGCCAGAGGTGGCAATAGCAAGAGCACGAGAGGCGAATGCCTCACCAGAGACTGTCCGACATATACAATTCGACCGATCCGAGAACGGGCGAAAACTAGCCCACCACGAACGAGGTGCTAGCCGGGGTTCTATTCCTAGGGGCAGAGAACGTCGACGCGCAGGCAGCCTTAAGCACAGCCGCTTGACGAGCATTGACGACTTCAGCATCCATCCGGCCAGTTTCAGACAGGATATCATTGAACATAGTAGGGTGAATCGTAACGATTCTGAGACGGATGACAGCTCCGCCGAGGAAAACTCTATTGATTCTCCTGGCCAATACGAATCTGCCATCGACGAGACTACGCCCCTAATAACTAATGAACGTGTTGCGGACAAGGGATTGGCTCATAAGGATAAGCGTACTAGCCGTTCAAGAAGCTCTCGTCGCTTCCTTCGTGTTAGACGCGATTCCGGTACTCATTTAGACCATCATCACAACAGACCGAAGTCCAAGACAAGGAAAGGCCACGGACACGGACACAGCCACGCCGACATGGGCATGAATGCTATGATCCTCCATGTTTTGGGTGATGCTCTTGGAAATGTCGGAGTCATAGTTACGGCTCTGATTATCTGGCTTACCGACTGGCCGGGACGATACTATGCAGACCCGGCTGTATCGTTGTTCATCACAGTCATCATTCTCAAGTCGGCGATTCCTCTCACGAAGGCAACAGCACAGGTACTTCTGCAGGCCACTCCCGATCACATCAATCTCCAGGATATCAAGGAGGATATCCAGGCTCTCCCGGGAGTGAAAAGCTGCCATCACGTGCACATCTGGCAGCTTTCCGACACGAAGGTCGTCGCTTCTCTGCACGTGCAAGTCGCGTTCCCCATCACGGACGAGGGAGGAGAGAAGTACATGAAGCTGGCCAAGCAGGCGCGGAAGTGCCTCCACGCGTACGGCATCCACAGCGCTACCATCCAGCCCGAGTTCTGCCTCGACGACGAATGCAACCGCGACGATGGCTCCATGACGCTCGACGGACAAGCTTCGCCCCGCTACGGAGGCGATGTGTGTCTGCTGGAATGCGTGGATAACTGCGTCGGCCAGGGATGCTGCGCTATTCCCTCGCAGGCCGGATCAACCCGTCGATCTAGTCACTCGGTGACCGACGATCATGATCATAACGATGAGCATGACCATGACCACGATCACGATCACGATCACGGTTATAACGGGCATGATCATGAGCATCATCACTGACGAGCTGTTGACTTGGGGCGGAACAAAAATTCAGAAACTTCGACATTCATTAATTAGGTACATCACGCATTAGGCATCGGCATCGGCATCGGCATCGGCTGGTGTTTGTGATTACTGCCCCCCTTCCATAGGTTCACTGCTCGCTACCTACCTAAGGTAGTACCTGGACTGAACCGGATTGGAACGGAATGGAATTTGCGAGCATCCATCCATTCATTCTCCTTTGTGACTTTGTTCATTGAGATTGGTAGTGGTACGGGGTCTAATAGTGCGCACGGCGTTACGGAAAAAGGCAGGCAGGAAGGCTTTCTTGTAGAATTATAGTGCGATTCAGGGTTCCGGGTGCATGTGCTTGTCATCCACAATATAATGCATTGCATTGTGTTCTTACTGCTTGGCTTTGAATGGTTCGTGATGTCTTTTGTACTTGCTCGTTGTTAAGTCTGAGATCTTAGGTAGGTGCCTACCTAAGGTACCTATGCATTGGTTTGGCTTGAGGCTGCCTACGGAAATTCATGATATAGCACCCTTCCACACTAGATTGGTGACTACGGTACACAGATATGAATCTCCTAACTTGGCTAGGTACATAAGTATACCAGGTACCGTATGTATTTAATCTATCGTGAACCAACCTGAGTACGGATATCACGTTCTCCTATGGTTCTTACTAGGGTACCACCTCTGACGTAGTATTTCACGTGGGCATATGAAACTCTCATTGCTTCCCCTTTAAATTTAAGCATTGGCGCACGGACTCTTACCTCGCCATTTACCGATGCATCTCAGCCTCCATCGAGTACCTAACTTCATCTCATCTTTCAACCTCCATTCTTCAATACATAATTATCCCATAATATACTTGCTCTAGCATGTCTATTTGTACAGATCGAGTCGTTAGATCTCGAGGCTTTGCTTAACCATAATGATGGTCTTGTCAAGTACGCATAAGGCAGATACATGCTTAATGTATGAGATCCGCCGTGCTCTCTTTACCGCCAAGCAGGGTTTGATCAGCCCTCTTGAGGCTCTTGCATAAAACCTGTAACAGCTCAAGGCATGAATGATCGCCCTAGAACTATCAGCACCAGACACCCCGCGCTCTCCAATCCAGCCATCTGTAACGTGCAGCCCTGGGAATATCAATCGTAGCTATCTTTCTACAGGCATTTGTATCCTAGATCCCTTGCAATGCTTACTTCGAGCAATTAGGTCGTTCAAGCTTTGCTTGGCCAGAGCGCTCGGATGGCTGTCCCGACGGGCGTGGGTGAAACCAACTCCGGTACGTTCGATGACTGCGTCGAGAGAACGCATTAAGATCGGTAGGTAGGTTCGTCTCGCGCTCTTGGCTTTCGATGCTTCTTCTTGTTCTTCCTCTCCTTCTTTTCCCCTCTCTTCCCCGTCTCTTGCGTCGCTCCTTTGATAGTGTCTGTGTCCTATCTCCATTCTTTTTTTTTCCTTTCTTCCTGCTTCGTTCTTCTGGGCTTGCTGGTTCGGGGTTCCTGCAGTCTGTTACGATCAACCGTGTTCGAGTCTCTGGATTTGAGATTCGGGATTCTTTTTCACTTCGTGTCGGTCCTTTTCGGCTTGTTGGTTAGTTAGTTTGTCGGCATATATATATACAGTGTCGCTACGATGAAGGTTACGAGCACAGCTGCCGCTATTGCGGCCTACGTTCTCTGCTGCCAGGATCTGGTGGCGGCTGGTCCTTTGCGGAAGCGCGGAGCGCTGGATCAGATGTTTGAGATCACGACTTTGGGTGGTATGACGTTTAAGATCAACCAAGTTCCGAATAAGAAATATTATGGCCAGAGGAAGGGGAGAGGTTCTATGGCTATTGCTAGAGCGTATTCAAAATTCGGTGCATCGGTTTCTGATGACTTGCTTGCTACCATTGAGGAGATTCTGAAGGAGCTTGGTTTGTTGGGAGATGCTGGTTCTGGTGGTGGGAACAATACCACAAATGATCCTCAAGGTATGCCTATTTCGTATAGTTTTTGTTACTCAAGCTAATCGATTCTCAGGCGAGGTGGCGGCAACACCGCAAATGTTCGATTCCGAATACTTATGTCCGGTGGAGATAGGCACTCCACCGCAAACATTGAACTTGGACTTCGACACCGGTTCTTCAGATCTGTGGGTGTTCAGTTCCGAGACACCGGCAAATCAAATCAATGGTCAGGACGCAGTACGTATTTATAGACGCATCCGTTTCTTTACGTCATCCAAGGCGCATCTCCATCTGGAAAGCTGGCAGAAGTGACGCCATAACCTTCAGTTCTCTGGGATTTTATATAGTTGAGCATTCGCTAATTTCGTGTTTTATAGTGGGATATCGACCAGAGCTCAACTGCTCAGTTGTTAATGGGATCAACATGGGCTATCAGTTACGGTGATGGCAGCAGTTCTAGTGGTAATGTGTACTTGGATACAGTATCGATTGGCGGAGTTACGGTACAGAACCAAGCGGTTGAGTCTGCTCGAAATGTCTCATTGTCGTTTACACAACGACCTGATACGGACGGACTCCTCGGACTGGCTTTCGGCAGCATAAATACTGTCCGACCTAATCAGCAGAAGACGTTCTTCGAGAATGCATTGTCAAACCTCGCATCTCCTCTATTCACGGCGAATCTGAGGAAAGCAGAACGTAAGCTGGCTATTAATCAAGTGCGCCGTCATCTGGAGAGGATAAACTGACGCGGTAACAGCTGGTAATTATAATTTCGGCTTCATTGATCAGACCGAGTTTACAGGCGACATAACGTTCGTGCCAGTCAATGCGTCATCCGGCTTCTGGCAGTTTACAGCGGATGGCTATCAAGTCGCCAACTCAAACGCTGTTTCTGCCCCTCACCAGGCTATTGCAGACACTGGAACAACTCTCCTGCTTCTTCCCCAGGAGATCGTCGATGCTTATTATTCGCAGGTACAAGGGGCCGTAAACGACGTACGGGGAGCTGGAGGTTACGTCTTCCCTTGCTCGGCTACGCTCCCCGACTACACCGCGATTATCGGAAGCCATCAAGCTGTGATTCCGGGCGATTTTATCAACTTCGCACCTGTGGACGGTAATACGTTCGAGACCGCGACCACGTGCTTTGGTGGTATTCAGGCTTCGCCGTCGACTTTCCCTCTTTCTATTTACGGTGACATCTTCCTGAAGGCGCAATTCGTCGTCTTCCATGGTGGGAACCAGCAGCTTGGGTTTGCTAGTAAATCTTTATGAGGATGTTGCGTATGGTTGGGTTATATCATGGCGCGGCTAGTAATGATGTATGGCATGATTTGGAATTTGAAACCGGTTTTGAGGATCCGGAGTATATAGATGCCCGCGTATGAACATGTTTTGCCGGATTAAGAGTTATAACGGTAGCTAACGCTATTCCCGGATTTGAGTTATGTGCTGTTCTGTTCGCTAATCTGCCCCCTTCTCGGAATCGCGCCTAAATTTGTCTAGGAACGCCATGCAAGCAGTCTGCATGTCTTAGGCAGCCATTTACTTGGATTCGGCACCTCGGCCGTTAGTACCACCCTTCCCGATCACGATGGAGCTGATTTTTATTCGCGTTATCGTTATCCGCATCCTTCGTCTCGAATTGATCTGTATGTTCACTTTTGGTTAGTCGCCAGATATGACAAGCTTGGGCTCGCACTCGCCTGACATCACACCACCCGTTCCACTAGCCGTCCGCAAGCTACCGCCTGTGGCTCAGCCTCTGTGGACATGTACATAAAGCCGAATGTAATAATTAAATAAGAATAGTGATGCCTTCTTCTTGCATTCACTGTTTTCGGTCTTTTTGTGCAACCATCCATCACAATCGGATACAGTGTTTAGACCGGATCAGTTACTCCGGCTTAAAACCTTCGGCACGGCATTCTCCAACCCTCCGGATATAAGACCCGGTCCGCACCGTCGTACTTAATGTAACAGCTTCACGTTACTAAGCGTCAAGCACGGGATTGTTCATATCTTCTGCGTCATACTGTCTCGTAATTCATAGAATAAATTACCTACCTCCTTCAGTCACATACAAATCTCCATACATACCTTATACATAGCACAACAAACTTAAAAAGAAAATCACGATGAGTCTCCTCCAAAAGAAATACGCCCACCTCATAAACCCGGACTTTCTCCGGACACACCAGAAGCCCATCCTCCTCGCCACCGGCATCGCCGCTGCCTCTGCCCCGCTCCTAGCCTACGCCTGCTCGTGCTACCGGCAGTGGCTAGCCATCGGCAAGGGCGGCGTTCCATATAACGTCTTCGGCTGGCTTTTCCAGTCCTCGTTGCACCTCGTCGCCCGCACCGACACCAACGTCCCCGTGCCCCGCTCCTTCAAGCGCGTCGACGACGTCGCCGCGCTCTACGGGCCCGCTGGTGGTAAATCCTATCTCACCCTCACCTCTGACTCTGACTCTGACTCCGGCTCTGGCTCTGGCTCTAAGCTTGAGCCGCGCAAAGGCGCTCCCCCCGTCGTCCCGGGGTTCGTCGCGCCGCAGCGCCAGACCTCCGAGGTCGCTAGCGCCGCCACAGTCGACCGCCAGAACGCGTTCCTGGCGGCTCTCGCGCGCGCTAACCCCGCCGTCTTCGAGCTGCAGACTAGCAAGCTCGAGGGTCCGCCTCACAAGGCGCTATGGCTGCGCCCGGAGGAGCAAGCGCGAAGTCAACAGGAAAAGGAGAAGGAGAAGGAGGGGGAGGGGGAGGAGGGGAAGCGGTTCTACGTGCGTTTAGGAGCGGGTAGCGGCGGCGAGTGGGCGCACGTGCACGGCGAAGGCAGCACACACGTGACGCTGAGCCCGGTGGACGCCGCGGCGGCGATTGAGGCCGGGTGGGCGCAGAGACATCCGCTTAGCGGGTTTGGGGGCGGGAGGGCGGTGATGCCGTGGGGTTATGTCATGGTTTACGCGCCGCGGGACGAGGAGGAGTGGGGGGTTTGGAGGGAGTTGGTGCTTGCGGGTGCGCGGTACGCGGCTGAGGGGGCTGGGGTTGAGGTTGTTGTTCCGGAGTGAAGGAAAGATAGGTTTGTATGGAGGTATGTATCTGGATTGTTTAGGTGTACTTCTCATGAAGGGCGAGGCATGGATGGAGGCGTTCATGGAGGTTGTTGTTGCGGGATGCAGGCGGGTTAAGGAACTTAAAGAATGTACTACTATTTTTTACGTGGAAAAGGGAGGTTCGAAAAGGAGGTAGAAAGGGATGAGGGCCGAGGTCTGGGGTCTTTGAGGACAACGAAGTATGAAACATATACGTACATATACTTACGAATAACCTCTACTCCTATTCACAATTTTTACATTATTACTATTTCCTTGGCTTGGTAGTGTTCCATTGCAGCAATTACTGGATTAATGGGCATCTCTATCCTTATAGACTACGTCATGACTTTCCCCGTATTATGTGGTGCTTTCTAGAAAATGGGATTCCTGATTGATACCCCCTTTCGATACACAAAGCTTCCATGGGTATCACTCTGATCGGAAAATCAAGCTTAAGCGAACCGTATCCCATGTAGACGTAGGACTGTAGGATTCGAGTACGTAAGCGCCCAGCATTTTTTGGCTAGCTTTCAGCCAGAATTTCGTTTTTATTTATTACGCACTTTCACTCCAATTAATCCTACGACCAAGACCGCGCAACCTTCGTCCCCAATTCAAGGCCGGGTTAAACATTATTGGAAAAATCGCTCATTGGTGATATCTTTATTGTTCCCTTGGGTATATCTCGTGATAAATTAGCCAGGGTTCCTTGTGTCTCGCGATGCCGCGGCACTCCTAAAAGAAGAAAATCTATCCAGGACGTAAATGATGTCCGTAGCCACGGCTTCTTCCCCTGTACGCCACAATAAAATAAAGAGACGTCAAGAAGAGTGGGTATGATATAATGTAGATAAAAAAAAGAAAATATTCGTCTTCTGCGCCTCTAGTCCCCAATTATCTTTCATGAGGTACAGAAACAAAAAAAGAGATGCTCCGTAGATGAAACATGATAGATGATAAATATTCATCTAAAAAAACGTAACGAGCAAGAAACTTGCTCATCCTTTTTCCTTCAAAGCGTATCGCTTATCATGGTCTCGTAGCAGATTGGTGCGTCAAGCATTTCAACAAAGAAAACGTATCGGGTTGGTGATAGAATGTCACCTAAACGTAGTGTATGGACCTTCGACTTTTACGTCTTTGATCCCTTCCGGCATCATACGAAGCCATTCGGCCCAGCTCTCGAGGTTGAGAGCCTCTTCGGTCAACCGCATCGAAAATGTCAATTGAGGGCCGTGTTGGTTCTCGGGACTATATATTGTCCGTGGTGGTTGTGGCGGAGATAACGTAATCGAAGGTAACCTCGAGTTACCAGAGATTTGTATGTGCAGTGGTGAAGGGAAGCTTATTACCACCCCCTTTTCCGGATGTTTGTCTTGAATGATCTTTGGGTAGACAGACAGGAGTTTCGAGTGCAATTCGGCGGCCGATAAGGGGTTCGGAAAGCGTTGTGTGGCCCGTGTTCGAAGCTGATCGGCTAGGGTCCTGGTGAAACTATTTCGATCCAAGACATCGAAGTATTCCTCTGAAGAGGACGCGGCAATGAGTTCCAACACTCCCTTCTGTCGGACCATCTTCGAAGACGGAAAATATGCGGAATCCATGATAATAAGCGTGTCCGAACGAGCTTCCTCCAAAATCTGCTGGATACCACTCCATCGAATAGTTGAAGCCTTTGCGCGATCTCGAGAACTGTCTTGGGTTAGAGTAACCGCCAAAGTTTCTAGACCAATATCTGGGCAACTTGCCTCGCCAAAACCATCTCCCTATGTTCATCCAAGTAGCTGTATCCGTTGTAATACACAATTTTCAGAACATCCCTGGTGTCGCTCTTATCCGTGAATTCGTTGATTATTCGTGAGAGCCATCTCCACGAGTTGGTACAGCCGTCCGACGCAGACGATGGAATCTTGAGAATCTCAAACGCGTACCGGTAGTACTTGTCGAAGACAATACCCAGTTCCTCCACCGCGGATGCGACACCTGGGTTTTCGTCGTCCTGCCAATAGATTAGGAGCGCGCAGACACTACTATAACGACTTCGGTGAGGCGATGAGAGGATCCTCGCGGCAGTGTTCTCCAAGTCTGCTTTATACGAATCAATACTCGGTCCTGGCGTGTAGTGATTCATGGTACTGGTAGCTAGGGGTGACGTAGAAATAGGCTTCTCCAACCGGGGACCCGAGGGTAACGGCGTCCGGATCCTCGAATCGCTAAGCGGTGGGCGACCTAGCGTACTCTGGGCATTATTAGGGGTAGCGGGGGTTGAATCAATCTCCATCTCCTGAGGATCTTGGGTGTAGCGATGTCTGACATGGTTGGGCGCGGGGCTGATCGGCCGACCAGCCAGGGGCGCCAGATCCTGCAGAGGGCTAGACGAGCGATATTTCCGCATAGCATCTTCCCATGTCATATTATGATGGTTGGGATGACACTTAAAGGGGTAATCATGTGAGCATCATGCTAGTACCGGAGAAAAAAAAGAGGAGGCAGATCGTAATGTGTGACTTACAGCAACCCTCCGCCTTCTGCAGTCGGCGCACGCTCCCAACTTCCGAATTAATGCAGCCTTCTCTCTCTGCTGGGCGGACAGCGGCCCCGTCCGCCGTCGACTAGCTCGACGATTGTGTGAGATCTCGGAGCCATCCTTAACCGAGAAGATGGACTGAGACGACTCTACACTGTAAGCTGTCGAGTTGGTGTCAGTCGAAGCATTGGAGACAGCCGTTGCATCGGTAGCTGTCGTCGAGGTAGAAGAACCTGTATCCTTCCTAATAGGCGTCGCCGACTGACTTGGCGATGCTGGGTGGCTTCCATGCTGCACGTGCTCAGAATGCGTTCCTTGGCGAGGTGACTGCAGCGGTTGAGAAGGCTGGCGAAGATGCCCACCACTTTGCGGCTGCTGTTGTTGTTGTTGTTGTTGTTGTTGTTGTTGTTGTGGCTGCTGCTGCTGATCGTGTTGGTGAGAAACGTGTTGACCTCTATCCTCAGTCTTGCTGTCTTTGGGAAATGCTTCCGACAGACTGGGTGCAGGATGCATGTCGTTGTAGGCGGCTCGCACGACAATAGCACGGCTACCTCATAATGAAGGGCGACGAAGATGGCTCGTTTACGAGTGCTATAGACTGAGAAAATAGACGAAGTTGGCTCCGGGGTGGAGAACGAAACGAGGGTGATAATGAAATTGCCGCGAAATATGAAGAAAGAAATATGCCAGGATATGTAGTCAATAGAACGGGGGATGAGTACAGCTGGTACCGTAGATCTAGGTAGCCTCTAAGGCACAAGCGTAGGCTGATCCACTAGATGTAAGTAAGGTGTATGGGGGTGAAGGGTGAAGGGGTGTGTAGGGCCATGTACGGGAACATGTATCAGGAAAGGCACGCTATGGAAAATATGGGAATATGGGAATATGGGATATTGTTGATGGTAAGGTGATTATGCGACCTTGGATGTTTCTATGGGAGGTACAAAAATTATACGCGCAAGGAGTAGCCAAGGAGTAGCCCGAACGATACTTCCTAAGTATCTCTCCAGTCTCTAGGTAGGTATAGAGCGACGAGGATCGTGTGTAGCTTCCGTAGCGCTGTGATACAAGGCTCCAATAAGAGCTCCTGCTGCGGTTGCTCTTAGGTACTTGTACTATGTAAAGATTTTGAATAGTGCGGGGCCGAGGCTAAGGTTGTTGTTCTTTCTTTCCACCTCTCTCTCACCTAGATGACCCCCTCCCATACCTCAATACCTCAAGTACCTCTGCGCTCTAAATCTTAGGATGGTTACATTCCTCGACTTTGAATTATTTTTCTCTTTTCTTTTTTTCCTTTTTTTTTTCTTTTTTCCCCTTCTCCTATCGCTTCTAGGAAGGCATAGACAAGAAGCGGGGCCGAGTGACATCTACTTCTAACTATAACTTTTTATTTCTCTCTTGTTTGCTACTTCACTTTAGTCTACCTAGTCCCAAGTCCACTTCGTTTATCACGTCTTAGGTTGTCATCCTCCTTTTTCCCCTTCTTCATCACGAGAAAAGGGCCGCTGTGTCTCATTCCCCGAAATTACAGCTTACCAAGGTCAACTTATTTTATTATGTACAATCTCAATTGCAGATTACCAACCGATACAATCTATATCGGTCAATAATAATAATAATAAAAAAACATGGGGGGAACGCCCAACTGCAACTACAAGAGACGAGAGGTCGCTCTCATGTATCGTTTCAATCTGATTTTGGCCGTGGCTACGGCGGATCTCAGGTAAACACGTGGTAGCCCATTCCTTATCCATTTTAAAAGTCGTCGACCAATGAATCCTTCGGCCCACCAATCATCGCAAGCGCCAGCGCAGAGAAGTCGCAGAACATACAGCCCAGAGAGACGTGACACTCCGAGTGCCCACTCACACCCCAGGCCCGTCGACCGTAGGCTCTTCGGTCAAGAGGCGAGGCGATGCGAGGCGACACAAGATCAGACACGTCTGCGCTGTGAGGCCACACATTACCTACTACCTACCGACATTGCCAATGCATGGGATAGGAAGAGGGAAAGGAAAAAAAAAAGATACCTTGCCTATCCTATTTACCAGCTCTGCCCTGCGACATCCACTTACTCTACATACTACATACTACATACTACTACGTCCACGTCCTTCGCGCGCGGGTGCTCCTTGTTTTTCCCGCTTCTGTTACCTATTTTTTTTCTTGTTTGTGGCCGTCTGCCGCCCTCATCCGATGCTGCGAAATGCAAATCTGTCACAGGCGAATATGCATCCTTCACTCGGTCTACGACGCGATGCCATGGATCAGCCCATGCATTCTGCCCCCCGGGTTGACTGATTTGTTCAGCCGATATGAGCTTTTATGCAATTGTTTGTCATCTGACGTCGATTTTCGATCTATGATGGGTTCCATTCCCCGTGACCTATCTCTGTATTTTGTCCTTTTGTCTCCTGTTTGTCCAATGGCTCCGGGTTACGGCTGAGCAAAAGATTTGTGTTACCCTCATACCGATCCGCGTTTTAGGGGGCTTTTTCTTCCCCCTTCACCTTTCCCGCGCTCCCCTCGGTGGCTGGGCTGCCTTGATGGTCTCTTCGGTCAGACACGGTCCAACCCTCCTTTTCCGTAGCGTTCCCCTCCTTTACCGTCTCGTCGACCATCTTCCCTCCAGAAGACGGGGGAATGGTGCCAACTAATTTGCCGAATGTTGATCTGCGCACCTGGAGTTGTGCAGACGCCTATTTTCCCCTATCTTCAGCCCTGGCACATTCTTCGGTCACAGTTCCTGCAAGACTACGTCGCTTTTTTTGGTACATTACCACATTATTCACTATATTCCACCATTTCTGGAAGGTCGGTAGAAGGTGACTGGACGGAGGGCTCTTCGGCATCCCCTCACCGAACCCCCGAGCAGGATTAGGCGCAATCTGATAGGGTAAAATTGTTCGCAAACATGTTCTTCGTGGGGACCTCGAACTAAGTTATGTTGGATTTTCTTGGCATACTTACCTCCGCACCAGTACCGGGGAACCGCGAGAAAAAAAAATTATTACTTCTTCCCGGCGATAATACCAATCAACAGGTACGCATGGAGACCCCAAGGCCGCTGTAGGAGCTCACGCTGCTCGTGGCTGGTAACTTGCACAACGTATTCATATTATCACCCTTGTCAGGACATCAGTAGAATTCTAATATCAAGCATTTGGGGGCCATATTGAAGAGGATTAATGGATGTTCCTGGGTTCGTCATACGTATTCAAGGTTCCCCCCGCAATGGGAGCCTTCCGATAGAATTGCCTCAATGTCCGGTTTAGGATGGCTTCGCTGAAAGTTTCCTGTTGAGCGGGCTCTCGCCTCAAATCACTTTATAACTTATACAACTTAAATTGTTGGATAATTTTCAGAGCCGCTCCATCGGAATAAAATCCGATCAAAAGCTACATGGAGCTAATCAGAGCTATCGACTTTTAACGCATTGCTGCTCTCTCTCCTAATGTCACAGTATTGGAACCTAGAATCCAATATATGAAGTGCAGCTCCTCATAGCAGAAAAACCAGCGACTCAGCTATTCGTATATGTTGGGCACTCGAATCATCTGTCACCACGCCATTGGCTACAGCGGCCTTGCATGTTGATAGGTAATCCTCCCGTGCGCCAATGAAGACGCGACGAGAATGGCCAACTGAGGAGGTTTAAAAACCCGAACGACTGATTTTCAGCTTTGCCCTTTCCGGTTCATGCCGCATCGCTTGCTACTCTAAGAAATAGAACCGTCTCCTGCCGCATTAGGTCCATATATCTCCCCAGAGTCTCTTTCGCAAACCTAGCGTATGTGAGTGGTTCTCTTCTCCGGCGTAATTCTGCAGATGTTGGGTCACTTCTCTGGTCATAAACATAGCCTTTTGTCAGCACCGGATAAGCCATTGGAGATACTATCTATGGTAGAATCCATTGTTGACATATCAGAATGGTACACTGGTGAGCATCTAACGTGCCCCTATTCCTCGAACGGTTCGAGTAGATGTAGATATCTGGTAGGTAAATTCCTTTTTCTTCAAGCTCGGTGCATTGCGTCAACAGCCCCGGAGGCCATTATGCCTATCAGCTCCAACTCGAGCATCGTCAGTCCCACCCGGCGCTTCTGCTGTTTGCCTGAGGCTCACAGGGAGGCGCCACGTCCTTACAAGGGTTCTCCATGGAGGAACGCCCCGAAACGAGCTGATTTGGAACTCGTGCTCGTCCTTGGTGCAACGTGCTGCTGCTCACGATGAAACACCGGTGACCCTAACAATTCGTGCACCCACCGAGGCGGCTTCACGCCGATCAAGGGAGGCTTTAAGGCCACCGCGTTAGCTCGGAGGCTCCGCTCGCTGCTGCTCCCGCGGCACACACACATATCCATCCCACGTCTCTCTCCTCCCTCCCCTTTCCCATTAGCACGTAGTTAGCAACTAACATAAGACGGGTCCCCGCTAATGGCCTACGGGTCAATGTAAAAGGATGGTCTAAGCATAATTGTATGGGCCGTATTGGGGTAGCACCGACCAATTACGGCCGATTTGGGATGTGATGTGAGTCCCCAACAGCTATTATGGGGACCCCTTGGCCAGAAATCCATATGGACATACCTAACCTACCTGGCCAGTATCCTGGATCCCAAGATATCTGACTACATACCTACCTTACCTACCTACCTTACCTACCTACCTACCAACCTAACCTAGTACCTTAGGTATGTGGGAGAGGAGAAGGAGGAGGAGGAGAGCTGGCGAAACCCGCGCGTGCCCCAGTGAGCGAGCATGCCGTGGCGCCTCGTTCCCTCTTTGGGCGACCATCGTGTAAGCGAGCTTGCTTACACGGCCCGGCCAAGGCGAGCCCATTGCTGCCTTACCATACGACGGCCATGTATCGGTATCGTGATGCTGCTAAAATCACATCACCCCAGGTGGACTCAAGAAGCTTTCCGACTAACCTGGGTAGAGGAACGTATTAGCAGCTTCGCTTTCTCCACCCGCGTACGTGGTGGGATGGATTGCCTGGCGGGCTGCTAGGTAGGTAGGTAGGTATACACTACAGCAAGACCGTTCTAGGTCTGTTGTCTAGAGCTCATTGGCCCTGCTTCCGCGGAGGTTGGTTTCTTTGCCCCTGTCGAAAACCGAAACCTGGGTGCGCTACTGCGGCTATCGCAGAGACGAGTCGAGCTGGCAGGACCGTTCCTTTTCGTATCTTGGAACCGGTGCCATTTGCTTTGTGAAATGGGAGGTTAGAATTGGGGAGGTAGGTATGGGCCCGTGTGGAAAGACTTCGTTTAGGGACTTTTGTTGAATTTGGTATGTTGGGTCGCTGCATTGGGTCCCGGCTGGAAGGCATCCCCTTCACTGGCAGACGTCTGTCTACACGCCCTGTGTTGGCTTTTCTGGGTGGGATGTGTCGGCGGGCAAATGCAGACATGGCAGTACAGCCTCACTCTTATATGCATCGGCTAATAAGACATGCTGTTATTGGCGAAGCGGCTATCACAAGGGGTTGTACAAAGCTCTTACCGCATTTATCATGAGATAAAGTAAGCCGCGGTGTACTCGTGCCATAATAAATGATGTGTATGTTACTGCTAGTTACGAGCATGTACATTATCATCAAATCGTTTCTTCTTGTTGGGTATCGCTTATACCACACTCACTGGTATCTGTCTATAATCTCCAAGTATCTAGTAAGTACGCTAATGAAAGCCGCGCGTAGCCAAACCCCATACTCTACTCGAACGACCAATATCACTAACCATGTCTTACTGAAGCGTTAGTAAATAAGGGTTATTGTGGACCTTTCCACACAACGCCAATGAGTTGAAGACAAGACGTAGTTGTAACCTATGAGACCGGTTAGGGTCGTAGACTACTGCTGATCTAGAACATAAACAGCACTAGGTTATGTAGCACTCAGCTCTCATTTAAATTGAAAAGCTCCGCGTGGTCGCCGATAGGTTTGAAGTGTCGAGGTCTCATGTTACCCACTCATCGACCAATAACTCAACTCTAGACAGGGATAGCTTCGATGTTGTTTACTAACCTCTGCACGAGACCAGGAAGAGTTAAGTATTGTGTAATTGTTTAATCTAACATCATTCGAGCTATAGACTAATGGAACATTTGAATATCCGACGAAACCTCAGATGTTTTTGCTGACTTCCATAGTAAGTAGTTGAGTAGTTGATGCCGACCCATTAAGGGGCTGAATGGCATATTCCACTCTTCTGGGGACGAAGACAGGAGGCAAACAGGCAAGCTAGTAACACAGTACCATGTAACTTCACTCAATGACTGCCAATAACCTGAATGAAAATTTCTTAATCTTGAATTTCAACTATCTAATTTGATATCACGGAAATGACCGCATCCAAACCAAACCATCCTATACGCCAATCTTGGTCTTCTCTACGCATAGCAACATTTGAACGCAACGGGTCTCATTAAAATCATAACATCAAAGTCCCTCCCTTCCCGAACGAGTAACTTAAACACAAAAAGGGGCGCAGGTAAAATCACCAAGACTTAACTTAAACCCTACAAAGTCAGCGCTAAAACCACAAATCCAACAACCCCATACACCAGCCCCGTCGCGGCGGCGGCGCCATAACGCGCAATACCCGCCGAGTCCAGCGCATCGAGCTGCAGGATAGGCGAAGGCTCGTAACTTCCCACGGGCGTGTCATCCACGGTCCCGTTCCAGCAGTACCTCGCGAAGCAGCGCTGGCACGTGGCGCTGACCTGGGTGGAAGTGCGCTCGAGGCTGCGGCTCAGCACGGCGCACGCGACGCAGGCGGGCCACTCGGCGTCAACGGTGCCGTTGCCCATGGTGGCGACGTTGAAGCCGTTCTTGATGATGGAGTTGCGCTCGTCGTCCGAGTACGACGGGTCGAACGTGGAGACGTTGCTGTGCGCCGTGTACGGCGCGTTCGGCACGTACACGATTAGCGGCGGGACGTGGCGCGAGGTGGAAGAGGAGAACTCGGAGGTGTTGCAGCCGAAGAAGGTCGGGCGTTGGTTTAGACCGAGGTTGATGAATGTTTCAGCGCTGGGCACGGCGGGGAAGGCGGTGCCGTTCGCGATGTCGGTTCTGCTGCGGTCGTAGGTCGCGCGCAGGGCGGTGCCGTTGGGGAAGTTGGTGGATGTGTCGGCGGATGAGTCGACTGCGAAGATGACGTCGAGGTTGCGGGTTGGCTGGATTAATGGGTGCAATGGAATGTTCTGTAAGTCCATGCCACCGTCAACGAGGGTGAGCTGCACATCGGCGGCGCTGGGGTTGGTGTTGTTGTTATAGTGGAAGAAGGGGTTTGGAGTCCATGGGGCAATGTCGTCATTATCGTTACCGATGTCGGTTAAGAGAGTCCTAAGGGCGTTGGTTACAACCGAGGGGATACTCGGGGACGACAGATTTTGCAGGATGAAAGCATTAAAAAGAGAGCTGCTCGTGCCAAGAACGAAGCTCATCGAGTCGAAGCCCCGAACGCAGTGGCCATTGTCAGGAATGCTACCTCCGCTAAAGTTAGAGCCCACGTATCTGATGGGCGCAAACCCAAACACGGTGGGATCGTAGGATCCGAATTCGTAAGGGTTAAATTCATAGACGGTTGAATTTATAGAGACGACCTGGGTACCCGGTCTGCGCTCATCGCTCACTAGAATCGGCATAGGCGTGTCGGCTGACGCGAAGTTGGGCGCATTTGCAATTGATGAGAATGTGTATGCTGGCCCACCGTCAGGGGCATTAATTAGTTGGTAGGAGAGAGCTCGGCCCCAGTAGTCCGTGATGGAGACATCGTATCCGGCATCTCTCTTCTCGTCAACCTGGTCCATAACATCATTCCAGTACTCGACAGTATTAACGATCGAAATACCCCTGCGCTTGGGGCCCTCGAAAATGGTGTTAGAAAACTGCCAAACAGACGAGTCCTGAAATCCGTCGCGAAGCTGCACGACACTGGAGAAGTTGTTGGCGAAG
The DNA here is from genome assembly GCA_002120335.1 of Hypoxylon sp. EC38. NCBI lineage: Eukaryota > Fungi > Ascomycota > Sordariomycetes > Xylariales > Hypoxylaceae > Hypoxylon > Hypoxylon sp. EC38. The sequence goes on along the minus strand of KZ111237.1, from coordinate 756,807 downwards.
ATGGAGCTGACCAGCCAGCCGCCGCCGGATAGGCCGGCAAGATACGTGCTACTTTGCAAGAGACCGCCAATACCTCCCCTGTCCGTTGAGCCCGGAACTCGACTGTCAGCCGCGGCGACGAAGCCAGCGCCGTTCATCAGGGCACGGTAGCCACCACCCGAGACGGCAATGCCAATGTTGGGCACAATAGAGAAATTCGAGGAGTGGGAGGTGACGTAACCAGCAGCATCGAAATCGGTCAAATTCGCGTTCCTGAGGAATTGGACCATGGGGTCGATAGTCTTGTTCCGGCGGGTTTGTAACCAGTCTTGTTCTGATTGTGATAGAGTGCTCGCAGCCCGGACGGTCGGTCTCTGCTGCGGACAGTCGACAGTCGCCGGCGCATAGTTACCAGACGGGGCGTCCGGGGCAGCTCGACCCATTAAAACATCTCGAACGTTGACCGCACTATATCCATCGCTGCCGGTAGGCGATCCAAGGGCCGCCGTAATGAGCGAAAGCAGGGGCAGAGGAAGGAAATGCATGATCTCTCCTGCGCAATGTCCCTTGTAAATTACAGAGAAGGACGGTGGAAGAGAGGCCAGAAAAAATTAAGAAATGAAAGAAAAAGAGGCAAAGAAGGTGGTTTAATGGCAGTGCGTTGGCATGCCGTTGTCCTAATTATATGGCTACTACATGTACCTAAGATGGACACGACTAATGTATGTATCTCCTAGGCAATGTATCTTATGTGGGAGGTAGGTTCTCAGAACAGAGTAGAATTCCTGGAAGCTGGCGTCACCGCCCTAAAACATGAATAAAGGGACACAAAAATGTACCCAGCCGCCGTGATCTGCTACCATAATGGGAAAAGCAATCCAGCCATGCGTCAGCCGCAAGCCGAGTACCCGTTTCTTGGCGTGTTACCAGGCCAATACCAATACAAATGCCAATACTAATTAACGGTAGGCTGCATGCCGGGACGGATGGCTTCGCGAATGGGGGCTATGTGAAGTAGGATACCTGGATGAGATGAGATGAGATAAGATGAATTGTCACGAGTAAATCGGAAGGTTGTTAGTTCGAAATTACTTGTAAGATATTCTGAAGCTGTAATTGGATGCGTATTCCGGCCGTATACATTTTCGTATGCAGCTCCGTATGCAACCTACCTAGTCTTCTTAGTGCGCTAAGAACATCATCTCTACACTCCAGTAATGAGCTGGTTACATGCACGAAAATAGTAGGTACTTTACCTAATTTCAGCTCCTCTAGGATCTACGGGACCTGGGCTGGCTAACACGGAAGTACTGTGGTGCCTTGCATAGGTACCGTGGTTAGTGACGTTTAGTGCAGTCGATCATTGTGCCGAGTGGCTGGAGAATGACGATTTGACGGCGATTGCCGGCCGAACTATCCGGGGGGAGCTCTAACATTTAAATGATAATAAAACTGATAGCGAAACTGAATATCTGAGACACAGATTAACGAGAGGAACAAGTAATGACAACGTGGGCAGCGGGTAACACACAGACTACATTATGTACGGTACCTACACAGACCTTCAATGTTGTCCTAGGACTTCCAAGTTTGCATGATTCCAGTAATACCAGACCACCCTTACTTGTACACTACGCATGAACTTCAATGCTCCCCATAAACATTGAAGGAAGAAGGGAGAATCCAGACGAATGCCTCCCACGTGCTACGGTACTCTACTTGGAACTGTGACTAATTAGGAAATCTACCTAGGTACTTCTCTCGGCGTGTATTTTGTAAGGTGCCGGTGAGCGCACAGACCACCATGAAATCGGATTCGGGCATATCAAATCAATGGAGATTCGGATTCGGTGCCGGTTACTACCCGGATTTTATACTCGGACGGCCTAGAGCTGAACGAGTCATATCAATCGAAGTCCTAGAATTACACAATCGTAATCGAATCAGTAACATATAACAGGCTGCCATTAAGCCATAATGGTGCGACCGCAGAGGAAATATAAATGCCGTACCTTACGGGTATCGATGAAGCCGGCTTACCTTAGTACACCTCTCCAAACTTACCTAATTCTCTCAAACATCAGCATATTCCATTTCACTAGAACACCTTGGCGTCAGCAACTACTACAGTAGCAGTAGTTATAAGCACCAGAGCTGACATTCATTCTATAAATGGCTCCACTAAGAATCCTCATCTGCGGAGGCGGTGTCGGTGGACCAGCCTTGGCCTTCTGGCTCGCCCGCAGTGGCTACCACGTGGTCATCGTCGAGCGCTACCCAGCACTCCGGGCCACAGGGGCCCAAGTCGACCTTCGCGAGCAGGGCATCCATGTGGTGAAGCGGATGGGACTTCTCGAAACCATACGTTCCAAAACCGTCGACGAAGCCGGCTTTGCCCTGGTGGATTCTGATGGCAAGGTCAAGGCGCTCATCCCCGCCAATAAGTCCGGCAAGGGCGCGCAGTCCTTCACGTCTGACTTTGAGATCATGAGAGGGGACCTGGTGCGCATACTCCACGACCAGACGAAGGATGCGGAGAATGTAGAGTATGTCTTTGGCAAGACCGTGGAGAGCTTCGAACAAGACGAAAACCGGGTCCTTGCTCATTTCTCCGACGGCTCGTCCGATACGTATGACATCCTGGTCGGGGCCGATGGCCAGGGTTCGCGTATTCGAAAAGCCATTCTGCCTCCCGACACTCAGTCGGTTTACCGGCGATTGGGGGTGTATATCGCGTATTGGTTCATACCTCGAACGGAAGGCGACGACAATTTCGCCAGGTCTTACCTTGCTCCAGGCGGTCGTATGATATTCCGCAGAACCCATAATGATACCGAGACCCAGGTATATTGCTTCCTCAAGGACAGCGATCCGGAGTTGAGGGCCATCCCCAAAGCCTCAGTTGAGAAACAGAAGGAATTTTGGGCTCAGAAGTTTCGTGATGCGGGATGGCAGGCGGACAGATTCATCGAGGGCATGAAGACGACCGAGAACTTCTACTGTCAGGAGGTCGTTCAGGTCCGCATAGACTCGTGGTCTAACGGCCGGGTTGTTCTTTTGGGTGATGCGGCGCATTGCCCTTCTCCTTTTACCGGAATGGGCACGACGAGCGCTCTTGTCGGCGCCTACATTCTAGCCGGTGAGATCTCACGGAATCCGAATAACATCCCCCAGGCCTTTGCAGGGTATGAAAAGACGCTCCGGCCGTTCATAAACGAAATCCAGACTTTGAACCCGACTCTTATTCGAATGGGTATGCCTAGCTCCCGGTGGGGTATTAGAGTGTTTTACTTCATTGCCTGGTTACTCTGCTTCTTTCGCGTTCCCCAAATTGTGGCAAGGTTCTCAAGTGAGGAGAGAGGTGGTTGGAAGTTGCCGGACTATCCAGAATTGAAGGCTGGTTTGTAGAGTTTTGGAATGTTGGTTCGGCCGGAAACAGCCCGCGTTAATTATCTCCGATGTCGAAAACGAATCTCTACTCAATTGCATATCATAACGGAGTCGGCTCCTCTCAAGGCATATAATCTTCTTTTTTACCATGTATACCCAGCTTCTCTCCTGTCTATTCGGTATATGTTTTCAACTTGATTGGCGACTTATTCCGGTGCTATTTTTTTTATCTCGTGTATGGCGGCTGAGGTATTGTCATGTAAGTGGTACCTTCGAAAGACTTCATTCAATTTTCCTAACATTCACTAACAGTACACAGGAAGGCAATTACGCTATCAAAAATATTACTGTGTAATAATATTTATTGTATCGTATAATATAGGAGGGCAGACATTATCTAATGAATATATCTAAGACCTGACGGCAACCTAATCGGCTTGCCAATCTTGGAAAGCTGAGATAATCCCTTACATGCTTCTTCATACTTCCAAGAGGTATTCTCACATACATGCCACAATCCTAGATACAATTTTATTCGTTGCCAAAACAGGCATTCGCAAAGTTTATCTCTCCTTTACTCTTGTTCAAAATGGTCGGCTGTCCATCCATAAGTACGGGTAAGCCTCCTCCCTATACGCCGCGCACGTGCTAAGTAGATCACATGCCCCGGATGCGGCTGGTGGATCACGATGCTTGGATTGACTCCTGGGGGTATGAAGTTATACGATGAACCATATATATACTGTATTTGGAATCCCAGACGAGTCATGGTGCTCAAGAAGTCTCGCCATTTGATTTGTTGCGGCACCCCTTCGGCCGAGGCGGTGAAGAACAGTGCCCTGATGACCCTCATGTATTCAGACGGGAGTTTCAAGGGCGGTTCTAGGGTATTTCTGGATTCACCCTGCTTGGAAGTGGTGCTTTCTGGCGTGTTATCTTCTTTTGGGGCTTGCCGTACGCCTCGTTTCTTTTTCTTCTCGTTTACTGGTGTCCGAGGAAAGGAAATGGGCGACAGCGTCGTGTAGGCCCTAGGGACCATATCCCCCTGCGGAGGTGGCGGTTCTGGCCGAGACTGTATCGGTTCAATGATTTTGAGCTGCCTCCTCTCGCTTAGAACGTCTCGCGGAGCGATATAATCTTTAAGAAGCTCGTTGGGTGTCGCGCCGCACTCTTCCTGAAAGCTTCCATCCGCTCGGATCCAGAACGCGTCGAGTTTCTTTTCCAACTTTATACAACCATCTGCTTTGGCAGGACTCATAGGTTTGTAGATAGGATAACGGTTTTTGTTTTTCAGCGGCTTAACCGTATCGTATATGTCACTGCTTATCTTGGAGGCACGGCTGATTGTGGCAAGCAGTTCCGAAGCGGTTTTATTTTTGCTATCGTGCCGCCTACGATAGTTTGTAGCTGGGGAAGGCTTGTCATCGTCAATATCTTCTAGGGTAGTAGGAAAATCCCCGCCATGGCATAATTCCCGGGGGCTTGGTTGATGGAGTATCAGTTGTCGAGATATCTCGTCTACTAGAAACAGGTTCCCTAATCCACGCTTGAGCGTCTCTGTCAACTCATTTTTAATGCTAGGGTTGGCTTCGATGATGCACTCGAACTCTTCAATCAGAGTCGTTGTTGCGCCAGCACTTTCCACGGTCGTATTGAATTGAATTTTGGTGAAGAAGTTTATCTGCGAGACGAAATATTCCAAGGCATCCTCTGTGAAGTCCTTTAGACGATCGAATGTCGCCTTGTAGGACTCGTACCGCGCCCGTAGCGTTAGCTTCTTAGAAGGAATCTGTAACTCGATTATTTTCTCAAGCAAGGATTCGAGTTCATCCCAAAGGACGATGTCACCATAGGTAGTCCCCAAAAGCCTTTGAACTGAACTTGTGAGTTGGTTCGGAGTAACCGGTACCTTCCCCTCCGAAGGGAAAACCGCCATAATACCCCGGATGGCTGCGGAGAAAAATGCTGGATCTTCGCGGAGGGCCCAGAATCTGTCTTCCGCGTCACTGCGATGAGCTGAGACTAACCGATGCAGTTGACGAAAGTTGATCATGGATGGGACTCTGTATGGTGCTTCCGCCCTTATAGTCTCTAGAGAGGTTGGGCTGCTGTTTTCGTCTACTAAGGGAGGGCTAATACTTGGAACATCAGGTGGCGTAGGACCAATCAATGGTCCCTGCGCTTCTGGTATATCTTGCAGAATAAGACGGCAGCAGTCCACGAGAAATTTCATGATTCGCTCCTGGATCTCGAGCATTAGGATCCCCTCGCCCGGGGGGATACCAATATTGTCTACGCTTAAGTCCTCGGTATCCGATGTGCTCGCATCCCAATCCAAAGATGTCGGGTCGGGAAGTTTTAATACGCCATATTGGCTGGACCGTTCTTCCTCGCCGGTCCCGACGTGAATCATCATACTGCACCAATATAGATAGCCTACTGGGATGATAGCGTGTTTCATTCCAAATCCGGCAGCTTCTAGGTCGCTGAACGCAAAGACACTCGGATGGTTACGACTACGAGAGTCCAAGAAGAGAAGCAGTCGATCATCAGTGCATAGGCTTTTCAGATTGATATACGGCCACGTATATGCCTCCCTTGTTTGGGAGTCGAACACATTATTTGACCCGGTCTGCAGCGATCTGAGAGACGATATGGTTTCCGGTCGACGAGCAGCAGTCATGTTTGGCCACGCTTTCAGCAAGATTTCCTCGCGCTTTACGAGCCCCCGCTCTCTCCACCGACAGCAGATTTTCTCTCCGTAGTGACCTAAGATGGCTCGTAATTGGTCTTGAGACTGAAAGATTTTGCTAGTGAGCTCCGCGGCTTTATTTATCACTTCGCCCGGTTCTAGGAGGCAGGTGTTCTTTCCAAAAAGCCGCTCTAATATCTGCTGAAGTGCTACTGTGAAATATTTCAAACCTTTTGCGAGGTTCGGTATGCGAAGATCAAGACGTGCTGGAACATCATCGGGTTCTATAATTGATTCTATGATTGTTTTGAGGTTGGTGATGTCTATTTCCACTCGACCACATTTTGAGGCGTACCGTGATAAGCCCTTGCTTTCTGCGAGCAGCATGTCCCGTAGTATAGTACTCCTGGTTACATGGATCAACACCTCCTCCGCCCACGAAAGCAGGTCTTCGCCGTTGAAAGAAGGAATATCCATGATCGTTCGTTGATTTTAGACGACTACCTAATGTAACTGAATCTATCTCTATTTTGGCAATAGCTTAATTCGGCGGGAAGTCCCTGGCAATAAATACTCAACATCTATCTACGCGAGGGCCTCCTATCTCGTAGTTGCCTACCTAATGTAACACCTATATTAAGAATCGAGATCGCCACATCTTGTCTGACAGCACACTCCTTTTCTCTCATGTTCTATCTTGAAGCACATGCTACCTAGCCTCAGTATTGCGCTGTCCTTTCGAAATTATCTATCATCTGACATATCGTATTCGAGATGGCACCTTTCAGTAATCTGTATCATCCTGGCTCCTAGTTTCTTCTGCTCCCCTGCTCCCCTGCTTTCAGTCATATTTCCTCATATTTGCTGTTAACTTTTTTTTTTGTCTTCTGACCCTCTGACGTGTCCGCCTCCTTTTCAGATCATGATTCGTAATATACTACAGGTCAGATGGGTCCTTATAGCTAGGTACTTAGGTAGGCATCCTAACATGACGACGTGTAAAGGCTGGCGAACTGTGATTACTAGTAGATTACTATCTCGCAACTTTCCAATGAGGCTACGAAGTCCTGGAAAGAAATGAGAATTGATATTGTACAGTCCTGCTAATACGATTGTTAGCACTGCCCAACCGCTTGATGCTGTCCATGGGGAGGATCCCTGACTCCATTAATAGACCCCCAGGCGCAGTAAAAGAGAAGCTTCCACGTCCAGGATCTAATTCTGTATACTTAACTTCATATCTATGAGGTTAATTCCCATCATCTATTACTTAGATTCTCTTATTACCCGAACGCAACATAGGTAATCCCGACTAATCCAACTTCACACCATCATACACACACCTATCAGCCCAGTAGTCAAAGACAACACGTACACATGCACAATCGACAACAGGCACTAACGAGGTATAGGCACAAGAGTATTCATAGCTTGCATATAACTGCGAGGTATTTAATTCCCAACTCCAGAGGCCATGCCATACCACTGATCCCTCTACAGGGAGCCTGCAAGAACGACGGAACGAAACATAGCAATGATTTCACCGCCGCGTAGGACAAATATCGACGACCAAGCCGCGTTCCCCATTTCCTTCCCTAACCAGCTAGCAATCAAATCGTATTCTCAATCCGAAGAAAAACGTGTCATGTATCGGCCAATAGTGGCCCCCCTAACTCCAACGACTGGCCCGCCTGCAAAAAGTTTCTTGTTGGTACAAGTGTTGCCCTGATTGTATCCTGGGCGGGCAATCCATTGTAGTTTTCCACTACCTTAAGCTTTGGAATCCGTGACTTGTGTCGGTGCGATCCTTCGCTTTTTTGGTTGACTGGCTGCTGAGTCATCTTTCTCCGTCTCGCTAGCTTCTCGCTTGACACCAGCGGCAGTGTTAGTGCTGTTTCCGGGTGTCTCGGGAGGCGTCGTTATGGGTACGCCTGTCACCTTGCCGGAGTTGGTAGCGGCAATGCTGGGTAAACTCCCGCCGATTAACGGTGGGTTGTTCATGACGGAAACCGAAGTCGCAATAGATGACGTCGAGTTCGATCGAGTAGGTGAAGCTGGGCGTCCGCTCATAAAGGATGCCGTGGTTGGAGGAGATGGAGCAGCAAACGAAGTTGCCGAATTACGATGTTGGTGATTGGGGAAGGGTGATGGAGGCGCAAAAGCAGATGTTGGAGTAGGTAACGGAGTAGTGGATTGGTTCGAAGTAGGCGCTGCCGCTCCAGCAGCAGCAGAAATTTTGGGACCCACGAGTTCGCCTTTATACTCTTGGCCCAGCTCACCTGGCAGAAACGAGAGTGTTGAGCAGAAGCCGTCCGTTGAACAGATAAGGAGTGTTAACCCATCACTCGACCTAGAGGCTAGTTAGTTATTGCAATCGATGCATAAGTGGAGGGGAAAGGCGTACCATGTAAGGTCAGTAAAGGTGGCCAGGTGTAAGTTGCTAACTACACAGATGGGAGTAGTCTGTTGGGTGTCATAAATGAGAACCGAGTCCTGGGTTGCGACAGCATAGACCATGCGGTATGGAAGTGCAAATGTTGGCTTCGGTCCTGCTGTTGTGGGCCCAGTCTCTACGCTCAAATGCTTAGAAGGCGAGAATGACTTCTCAGGATCCAATGCTGAGGAAGTCGGGGGGGGAGGAGGATCCATAACGGCAGGCAACGGCTTCGAGATAGGTTCGGGAAGAGCTGGGATAGGGTCTTCTGCCGAAGATGTATCGATAGTAATATGCTTCGTAACCGGTGGGGACTGCCGTAAAGTGTACATGATCGGTGAGCATTTGATAGCAACTGAGGGCTTCTTGTGGCCGGGAAGATGAGCAATGGGTGGTTTGTTAATACCGCCTCGAGTATAGATATAGACAGTGTTGATAATCTCATATGATGGCCTCGAACCTTCCTGGTGTTGTACCTGGTATTGGCCAGCAGGGGTTAGAAGAAGACTACCATCCGGGGTAAAGGTCAGCCGCCTGAAGAAAGACGTGAAGGTCTCATTGGCATATAGATTTGCGTTCTTAACCCCTACACTGAGGCCGTGATTGAGTTTTGGAGACGGCTCAATGGGCATCACGGCAGGTAGGGGTAAAGAAGGTGCCGGAGACACAGATCGTCGGGATGAGAATGAAGAACGTCTGCTATGGCTAACGACACTCGGGGGATTCATTGGTAGAGGAACAGACTGTGGTGTTCCCGGTGCAGATGGCACTGGCGATCCCATGGAGGCGCTCGGCGTATCAATCGCAGCGGCAAGCTGAGATCGGTAGCCCATATCGGGTGGTGCGGGACTATTGGACGAGATGCGCCGAGGAGGAAGATCAGCCTTGGCGTGACTTGCGATCTTGGGAGTCTTCTCGTCATGGCTAGTTAGTACATATTGTCCATCTTTTGTCTTCAAAGAGTAGATATGGACTGATCGATCTGATGACTGGGTTGCGATATATTCGTTCAGGGGATCCCAGGCGACACCTTGAACGTAATGACTATGCTCGGCAATTTGTCGTATGAGAACACCTATCGAGGAAGTAAGCCAATTGACCTAAGTATGCGTGAAAGGACGACCGGCTACGAACCTGTGCTAGCGTTATATATTCGAGCGATATTATCCATGCTTCCAATGATGAAGTAGGTAGCATCCGGAGACCAGGCAAGGTCGTATATCTCCGATCCAGTAGGTCGGAACATATGCTTAGCTCGCCACGTTTCCTTGTCTTCGAGGCCTTCGTTCCCAAATGTATTCGGGTTGTGGTTGTCGCTGGGAACCCAGAGGATTACATTGCCGTCATCTCCAGCAGACGCGAGAGTCTCACCTTTGGGAGCCCAGCGAACGACATTCACAGCTTGCGTATGCTTAGCAAGGGTCGATAAGTAGTCGACTTTGCGAGTATCGCCTTCTGCTTCGACCTTCCAGATACGAACATTGTTGTCTCCTCCTCCTGTAGCTAGTCGTCCTTTACCATGGGGTTCGAAGTGGGCGGAGTAGATGGGGTTTTGTTTATCATGCCAATTGATGATCAACGGAGTTGGCCTCATGGTGACGGTCCCATGCGAGGCATGGAAATCTTAGGTGTAGCTGGCGGTGCAAAGGATTCACAGGTGTTCACAGAATAGATAATCGAATGGCGTTGAAGATGCTGAATAGTGTCAGCAATTTGTAGGCAGACAAGGCTGCTACGAATGGGAGCTTGACGTTGGAAGCTGATGGGGGGGGTTCAAGTCGAGATACGTCGAGTCAATTGCGCGGATGCACTGGGCGGGTGGTCTGAAAAGAATGCTTTTGTCGACTTAGGAGTAAGATGGGGAAGCTTTTGATGCGCAATTAGTCGAAGTGGGAGTTTAGAGAGGTGTAAATGATTTGAATTGTAAATGTGCGAAATCTCAAGCATTGGTTGAAGATGAGGTTGAACTTACCCAGACTGCCAGAGTTGCAGTTGAGTTATTAGCGGCCTTACAGGGATCACTAGCGCCGTGTATCGTTTGTTCGTGACCCGTAGACCCGTTTGGCGTACTCTTTTAGGGCTTAAAAGCTGGGAAGTTGGTAACTGCAGCTGGCCTGTTGGGTGGTAGTCCAGCAAAGCCTGGGTGTCCCTTTTAGCGTCCGTAGCTCGGTATGGATGGACCTCTTGAAAGACTTCGGGGATGTAAGCAATCCAACACTTCTTTGATTGGACAATCTTTGATCGGGCTTACATGCACCATGCATGTTCATCGCAGTAAGAATGAAAGTTGAAAGATGTAATACTTGGGTGATTCTTATCTTTTATTAATTATGCTTATCTACCAGCTTGCATTGAAATTATTATGACAGATCTATTGAGCGCGGGTTAGGATCCACGCGCATAAAGATTTTATTGTAAAAGTATGGCACCTCACATTCTTGCAACAGCTAATTTACACGTTACAAGGAACGACCACCCGTCAAACGCGCATAGACGCGTTTGCCCCATTGAGCCAATCACAACAGAGCTAGGATCGAATCTGGGATCTCGCAACTATTCCGTTTCATACCTTCGGAGGTAGGTTACATACATGTGAAATCCACACCCTCTACTCTTATAATACGTGGACAATATGTATGGTAATAACATGACGGAGCTTTGTGACTTCTTATGAAGGAGGGGTACGAGAATCATGCTTGACTTTGTTGTTATACAGTATTTGTCTCACCAGGAAGGGTATATATCTTTCTCTTGATGATTTGCTTTCTAAGTCAACATCAACAAAGCAGATGAGCATCATGTATGTGCAGCGTACTGCATGTGGGTATTCCTTCCAAGGCTACACTAGGAGTTGTTTGATGTCGTTTCCAACCTTGTAAAACTTGGCCTCAACATCATCTTTTAATTGGTTTAGAATCCAGGTTTTAATTAGTGTATACCTAGCCCGAATCTTCGGTACCAATGTTGCCTTGTCGTGGTAGATTGTCCTTTACCCCATGAGCTATGATCTCTAATACATGTAGTATAGCATTACACCAAGTTAAGCCGTCTAACAACAATGATATCATCATTTTCATCGAAGACTCTAACACAATACTATATCAACTAGACCGCATAATGACGAGAATCGCCTATAAAAATATATAGATATATATTTCATCAGGGATGATGTACAGCAAAGCTGAGGTGTGGATTTGAGCATTATTGTATTATCGTTGCTGACGCTGCGAGGGATGGATCGAGAACTTTGTTTTCTTTGGTGGAAAATTAGCCTGTGGCACACCTATAATCATCGATATGCCACTACTAAAAATCCCTCATCCACGTCAAATGTTTTGTGTATTTCCGTGTATCGAGATGAGGGTCTTAATGGCCTGAAACGACCAACCTCGTGCTTTTAAAAGAAAATTTGCAGGTACGAGCCGGCCGCGGCTCTATGTATGTTCAATAAGGGAAGTAATAAGAGTCTCAGATGAACGCCTTGTCAGCACTAAGTTATATAAGTCGTCCGATTTGCGATGCAGCACGGATCGGTCGCTTCTTAGCCCTGCAGGATCAACTGGCGGGAGGCGAAAGAAGCAAAACGGACCGTTCGCCCAACCGCAAAAGCGGTGTGATGAATCCCATGTCCTATCTACATGCAGCATAGGCATGTCATGACTCTTCCATTATTGGTTCCTCACCTTTTTCTTTCGCGGGATAGCTTACCGATGCTACCTATTATCTCCAATCTGGGGAAAATCATTTGAGCAGGCACACTTGTGAAACATACTTTATAATCTACCAATGCGTTGTAATGAGATGCGGAAGCCAACCATTTGACTCCGGTCTGATGAAACATCACGATTATCGAACCGATGGATATCGGGTGTTGTAGATTTGGAAGCATACGTGTATGCCGAATGATTGCAGTTTCGCGTTCAAGTTGCCTCAAAGGCGGACTGGCTTAGAATTATCTGATCCAGGCCTACGCCACATTATCCCACTGACATTATCAATAGTAATTAGAGATGTTTATTATGTACAATAACAACTAAGATAATTACGAATGCTTTTGGAAGCTGAGACTACGTTTCTAATACTTACTTTTCGTTTTCGAGTCTCCGAATCCGGAGAGTTCGGGGTTGCCTAGAGGGCAGTTACCGTGTCTATCACAACTACGGTTCGCACGGATGCGGTTCAGATAAAACCTGGCTGCATACATACTGTATGTAGGCTGCATCAGGTATCGCATATAATCATAAAAGCACCCCGCGTCTTTAGATAATTTCCCGGTTCGACGCAATTTCATCCCGCATGCATAAACTGCAGCTCTTGTCAGACGAAGCACATCTGCCATCAGCTATTAAGTGTTCTCGAATGTAAGCTGACGCAGATCTGTCGACAATAATGTGTTTTATATGCACTCATCTGGTCATCTGCTATATCTTGGGTTCTCTTATAAGTCGAAACACATTACACAAATTGGGTAACCTCACATTAGGCGAGCTAAGTTATGTAACCAACATTCGAACGTTTTGTTCAGAAGAACGAACAACGAACGGAAACGAACCATATCAGGTTATTACGTGTAACCGAATATTCAATTACAACGCATCCGATGACGTGCGGCGTTGGATGTCGATTGGATGTCGTGCTTCGCGGAAGTCGTTGCCTGTCACGAAACCACCCTCTTGGCTTGTAGCTTCCATTCTTTGTCACAGCATCCTTGATCCAACCCAACCACCTATCAATGCTGTCTATACCCTCCTAGTACCATTATACGCTCAAAACACCTTCTGGTTCTAGATCTAGCTAGCCCTGAATGCAACGAAATCGATCCTGCTTTTGCATGGGGGTCCCTAAACCGCTTTTCCTATACCTCGTCAGGCGACAATGCTTGGTCATTAATAACACCACCGTACATTATTCTTCCTACACCGTTCATACCTACCATGCTACTCACACCGATAATTATCCCGAATTAGGATACGATGCAGGTCGATGGATACCCGTACCTTTGTCTCCCTTTTGGTGGGGGGGAACAATGTGTCCAGATGAACAAGGCCGGGCGAATCGGGATCGGCCTATCGTGCGAAACCCACCGCTAACAAGGGAGTCTCTAGGACTCGCTGCCCGGGGAGTGACACTACCGTACTAAAGCGGTTTACATTATTATTATGAGTCCCCTCTCCCCGGGTCTCCTCCGTCATGGATAGGCTACCGTATGAGTCAACCGGCCAGCTGCTAGACCCTTTATTTTATTTTTATTTTTTTTTCTCTCTCCCAATACTCCGTGCAAGGAGTGCTGATTGGGATACTGTACTCCTGTATTTCTCATTGTTCGGCCAATGACGTGTAATTCATACTGGTCCCCATTCTGCGTTGCCAGTTCAACGACTTCAAAATTTTCTTCAACTTTGACAAGTACGAATCGGTGTGCACTTCCCCCCCGTTCTCAATGGCCTGCGGTTTGAATTGAGAGCTTCTGAAGCTGTATTGGTCCTGTCTTGCTTTGTCGCACTTCTCTTTTCCGCGCCGTTGGCTGCGCCTGTGTTCGGGAGGTCCATTGCGAAATCCTAGCTCTAGAACCCCGAGCTTAACTCCGAATACATACACATATTAATCTCACCACGATATGCCTGAGAAGACAGCAGTGCTCGTGACTTCAGCTGTCGGCTTGGGGGTTGTCACATTATTTTCCGTTTCTGCTGTGCTGAATCTGAGCAGACTGAGTAACCGTGGTTCGAAGTTCGCGAACAAAGTCTATGAGGATAAGGATGGCAAAAGCACACCAGAAGCCGTAAAGGCTTTCAGCAACAAGGTTCCCAAAGCCATCATTCTTATATTATCGTTGGTCGGCCTTGGTGTATCGACCACACTGGCTGTGATCTCGACGTTGAGCACGCAAGGCATAGAAGGTAGCTTACTCATCGATAATTGGCTGAGCGTTGCAATATGGGTAAGCTCACCGTTACACAAAGGAAAACTGAAACACTGACACATGCTGTTCCACGTGGACGCAGGCTCTATTAACCTTGCAGGCTATCAGTGTTGCGTCTAGCCGGGACTCGGTAACGGCTTACGATCTAGGCATTAAGTCTTTCCTCTCATGCATCGTCCTCACAGCGGTTCTCGCTATCCAAGACAACGACGTAGCGGCCATTCTACTTCAGCAGAATGCTGGTGGTATTTTTACCATAAGTGTGGTGGAAATAGTCGCCGCCATCTGCCTTGCCGTCGCCAGTTTATCGCTTCCTCGACGACCTGACGTATTTTACAACGGTCAGCTCGTCGATAGGTTGTATACTGAATCGGCATGGAGTAGGTTCAACTGGAGTTGGCCCGCCTACCTGCTTCGCTTAGCTGTTAAGAAGAATAACCTTGATCTCGAAGATCTTCCTCGACCGGATCACTACACGAGGTCTAAAGAAACGACTGCAGATTGGGAAAGCCGCGGTTTCACCGGACCGCTTTGGATATCCATCATATCCGCCCATAAGTGGCATTTCGCACTCCAATGGATATTGACTGTTCTTACTGCTTTCCTAAATCTAGCCCCTCAGTGGGTTGTCTTGCAATTGCTCAATCTCCTAGAACAGCGACAGGGCCATGAGCGTCTCGGATACCAAGCGTGGGTCTGGGTCATCCTAATCGCTGTGTCCGTCCTCGTTCAATCATGGGTCGAAGCGTATGTCTACTGGCTATCGTGGGCGCAGATCTGCGTGCCAATTCGGGCTCAGTTGTCAGCACTCATTTTTCAGAAATCAATGAGACGTAAAGATGTCAAGGAAGCGGGTAAAAAGAAAAAGACAGCTTCCTCAGAATCGGCCGAGCCGCATATCGCTGGGCCGATGGGAGAAGCGTCCACTGCTGACAGACCAGATATTGACGACTTTGAAGGAGACGATGATGAACAGATCAGGAAAAGCAAGCAGAGCACTGTCAATCTGATAGGTGTCGATGCCAAACGAGTATCGGACTTCGCTGCATTCAATAATATATTCCCAGGAAGCCTCTTTAAACTTATCGTGTCGCTGCTTTTCCTCTTAGAACTCCTCGGGTGGAAGGCCCTCCTCGCTGGTTTCTCGACAATGCTTGCCGTCACTCCTTTGAATGCGTACTTTTCGAAGCGATATTCTGACGCTCAAGACCGACTGATGAAAGTTCGCGATGAGAAAATGGAAGTCGTGTCGGAGGCTCTGCAAGGAATCCGTCAAATTAAATTCTCTGCTCTCGAGCCGCAGTGGGAGAAGAAAATTGGCGATGTCCGAGAACGGGAATTGAAATGCATTTGGAGTGCCTTCACCAACGATCTCATCCTTATTGGGTGCTGGATTACGAGCCCTATCATGCTTGCTGCTGTATCCCTAGCCGTCTACGCAGCTCTGAACGGAACGCTCTCTCCGTCGGTCGCTTTCGTTAGTCTTGGTGTCTTCAAGGCGCTCGAGGTGACCCTGTCCGTCATTCCGGAGCTGGTAACCGATCTTGTTGATGCTTGGGTTTCCGTGAAGCGGATGGACAGCTATCTGAAGGGAGCGGAAATTTCAAAAATTACCAAAGAGGCAGACGAGGTTACATTCGACAACGCATCAATCGCTTGGCCTTCGGATAGCCAGGAGGAAGATCCCGATAGATTCGTCCTACGCGATGTCAACATAACGTTTCCCAAAGGCGAACTGTCAATCATATCAGGGAAAACTGGAAGCGGGAAGAGCTTGATGTTAGCAGCTATCCTCGGTGAAGTTGATATTCTGGCAGGATCTATCAGTGTGCCCCGAGCGCCATCTCAGCGCCACGACCAGAAAGCAAACAGAGACAACTGGATTATCCCCGGTGCCATCGCATTTGTCGCACAGATACCATGGATCGAGAATGCGACTGTCAAGGAAAACATCCTCTTTGGTTTGCCTTATGATGCATGCCGATATAATAAGACGGTCGAAGTCTGCGCCTTGACAAAGGACATGGAGATGTTTAGTGATGGAGAGAACACGGAAATCGGCGCCAACGGCATCAACCTGAGTGGCGGACAGAAATGGCGAATCACGTAAGTTAGAACTCGCAGCTGAAACCCGACGTCGTCATACAACAGTGTAGATCAGATCCAACCAAATAACGCTTTGCGTCGGCATATCTGAAGCGGACGCCGAAGTATCTCGCACTTCTATGAATGGTTAGTGACTAACATGTTCTATCTAGACTTGCACGCGCCATCTATTCTCGCGCGGGAATACTCGTCCTGGACGATATTTTCAGTGCGGTTGATGCTCATGTCGGCCGTCACATCTTCGAAAAGTGCCTAACTGGCGAGCTTGGCGTCGGGAGAACGAGGATCCTGGTTACACACCACGTCGCCTTGTGCGAGCCAAAGACAAAGTACCTCGTCGAGCTAGGAGATGGCCGTGTGCTAAACGCAGGACTTGTTTTGGAATTGGAACAAACAGGGACTTTGGAACAGATTAAGAGCCATGAGCAGTCAGAGCAGGTAGTTCGAGACGACGAAGAGTCGACAGCTATTAACTCCGAGGATACTTCGCAGGCTGACGGTGAACACGATGGCGAACCCCTTGCTAAAGATTCTTCGAAGGCGCAGGCGCGCAAGTTCGTCGAAGAGGAGGCACGCGAACAAGGAGCCGTCAAGAAGAAAGTCTACGCTGCGTATCTACAGTACAGCGGCTCCTGGTGGTTCTGGTCTGGTATCGTTTTCCTATTCTTGTTCGTACAAGCTCTAACAATAGGACGTTCATGGTGGTTACGAATATGGACCGGTTCGTATGATAAACATGAACAAATCACGGATGCTCAAATGGAGAAGCAGCCATATGCAAATCAGTTTGTCCTACAACAATTTACGATGAACGGCATGGTTCGGCCAATGGTCGAATCCAACAACAAAAGCCTAGGTTTCTACCTCGGCATCTACGTTTTCATCTCGACTTTCACTTCTCTTGTCTCAACATTCCGCTACTACTATGTATTTCTCGGCTCGATACGAGCCTCCAGACAGCTCTTCGCAAAGCTTAACTTTGTGGTTCTCCGAGCACCGCTCCGTTGGCTAGATACTGTCCCCTTAGGGCGAATTCTGAATCGATTTACGGCCGACTTTCACTCTGTCGATACCCATATGGCATACTCGATGGCGTTTGCTGCAAGCGCTTGCATGAACCTCGTGGGTGTAGTCGTTGCTGGCCTGTTCGTCTCGCCCATCATCATCGTCTTATCATTCCTCCTACTCCTGGTCTGTGCGTTCTACGCAATTCGCTATCTCCATGGAGCACGGCCAGTGAAGCGCCTTGAATCTATAACAAAATCACCCGTATTTGAGCAATTTGGATCGGCCTTGACTGGTGTTCAGACTATCAGATCGTTCGATAAGAGCCAGACTTATATAGAACGTATGTACAGGAAACTGGATGACTGGACGGTAGCGACATGGCACCTCTGGCTCTTCATCCGATGGATGGGATGGCGAATGGCGGTGGTCGGAAGTTTCTTTGCTTCTTTCGTCGCCGTTCTCATCCTTATTGCTCCCGAGATTGATGCTGCCCTTGCTGGTTTTGGCATGGCATTTGCGCTTGAATTCTCGGGTCACGTCATGTGGACTATCCGTCATTACGCCAACGTGGAACTGGAGATGAATGCAGCGGAGCGGATCGTGGAATACACGGAATTGCCAACAGAAAGCCTCGAGGGCAAGAGTCCACCAGCAGCTTGGCCAACAGAAGGGCGCGTCGAAGTCAACGACCTTGTGGTCAGCTACGCACCAGACCTTCCGCCTGTCCTGAAAGGACTGAACTTCACGGTTGAGCGAAACGAGCGTGTTGGCGTAGTAGGACGTACCGGTGCGGGAAAGTCATCCCTAACACTTGCGCTCTTCCGATTCCTTGAGGCGCAATCGGGAAGCATCTGTATCGACGGGTTGGACATCTCCAAGATCAAGCTGCACGATCTGCGCAGCCGACTAGCTATCATCCCACAAGACCCAGTCCTATTCAGCGGCACTATTCGCTCGAACCTCGACCCCTTCGACAACCACACAGACGCCGAGCTTTTCGACTCACTCGCGCGCGTCCATCTAATCTCCGACGACGAGATCGAAAACGGGAACCCCAACGGCAACAACAGCAGCGACCCCACCACCACCTCCTCGACCGGAACATGCACCCCGGCGTCATCCAGCGGCAGCGGCAGCGGCAGCAGCAGCAGCAGCAGTAGTAGTAGTAGCCACCACCGAAAAAAGAAAAACACAAACATCTTCCGGAACCTCCTCTCGCCCATCTCCGAAGGCGGTCTCAACCTTTCCCAAGGCCAGCGACAACTCCTCTGCCTAGCGCGCGCCATCGTATCTCGCCCCAAAGTCATGGTCCTCGACGAGGCCACCAGCGCCGTCGACATGACTACCGACGCGCTGATCCAGCGCAGCATCCGCGAGGAGTTTGGCGATAGCACGCTTATCGTTATCGCGCACCGGCTCAGCACCATTGCTGACTTCGACCGTATACTTGTGCTGAGTGATGGGAAGGTGGCGGAGTATGGGTCGCCGAGGGAGCTTTGGGAGTTGGAAGGTGTTGAGGGAGAAGGGGGTATGGGTATGTTCCGCGCTATGTGTGAACAGAGTGGTGAGAAGGAGCATTTGAGGCAGATTGTATTTGGGGAGGTTTGAGATGGGAAGATAGAGGGTTCTGCTACAAGGATGTTATGAGTGGTGATATGATTGATAGATATCTGGGATAGTATAGAAAAGAGGGGAGAGATGGGATTGGGTAGATATCTGGGGTTGGATGCATTATACCAAGTGTGTAGATTTCATGGATGTCGGATGCGTATATGATGGTGGAAGTATAGGTGTGCGTGCCGTGGTTAATACTGGTAAATATTAATTGGCAATGGGATATGTTCTTTTACCCTTTTTATTCTGCATTGAATGTGTGATGTGATGGTCTTGAGGATCACAACTCTCAAGTAAGTATGAATGCGCACTAATACGATCACTTAATGGTAGAGACACTACTACGCGAGGCGCCTTCATCTAGCAGCATGCACAAGATCTATGGAAGACATTCGTAATTGCAAAGGTGCTATCTAAGTCGTGATTTTTATTTTCTGTCATATGCCAACTATCCCTGGTCAACCTGGCTCTATCTACAACACAAAAGACTTAAACTCCAACAGGCAAACCCGAGGTTCTTCTTTTCTTAATAGACAAAAGAAACCAAGAGGTACTACCGTAAGATTTTTTCGTCCGCCCGATATTTTTCTGGTTTCGTTATTCTGATCCGGGAGGGCGTAGAAGAATGGTGGACCATCCAAGAGAACAATCCGACCAACTGTCTAGTCAAAGGAAAAACAACTGTATCTGCAGCGTGTGTGTGAACCAACCAGTCGCGCCAATATTAACATTACATTCCTTTTCCGTTATCGTACAGAACGCAATCCGTGCAAGGGGTCATTTCTCGTCAGTTCATTACTCCCCGTTATGTTGACTGGTTGATGAAAGCAAAGTGTGGTGACACACGCCGAAGTCCGTAGCTAAGGTAGGCAGTTGTTCGCAATGGTGACATTCGCTGTCACAAATCAAGAGGAAAATCGTTGGTCATGTGAAATTTTTCAACCGAGATCAAGTCATCGCTCAAGATAGAGTTAATGATTGGCGTATAGTCGTCAATCGGAAGTATGGTAGGCAATCCTCAGGGGTATAGTCTCTGATTGAGATACTATCTGCAATTAGCGACAGTATAGTATAGATTATCCATCAAAGAAGTGTCGTTGCCAATCTCAAAGTAATAGTCAGCGATCGCAGGTGGGCTCGGCGATTGTCAAACATATAGGCAGAAAGGGGGTTGTGTGGTCGGCGATTGGGACCTCGTCGGCGATGCTCAAGGAGACAAAGACATCGCAGACTTTGGTGAGTATTTTTCACCATCAGACTTAATAGGTCGTAAAAGAGAAAGGACAAATAAACATTTCGGGAAGCCGTAATAGACGGCATGCAAATGACAATCTAAAGCAACTGGGTGTACACAGCAAGTGAGATCGGTAAGGTACAAGTCAATGTGGGCTTGCCATGGTGGTCAATAGCCCCTTATGATATCTCGAGAGATCTGGCTCATCCTGGTAGAAACTCGTTATTAGAGAATTCATACACAAGGGCCCTAAGTGGAAGTCTTGGTAAAGACAGCAAGGATACACGAAAATAATATCGTGTATAGACAACACTGGAACAAGAATACGTTCCGAATGAAGTTTCGCTGTCTTATGGTGAGGTTGTACACCTCACCGTTCGTGTACCATTGCAGCGAAGAATTTAGCTTTCCGGCAATGACCGCAATGGCGATAAAAGGGAATATAATCCCTACGATTGTCATAAAGACAAACCACTTCCTTCGCTGCCTGTGGGCAGCAGCCGGAATACCTGGTTCAACAAGCTCCTCCATGGCCGCGAGACTGAGGCCGCTTTGGTTAACTACTTGCTGGTGAATCATAGTTGCGTTAGAGACGTTTCTACGTCCCTGATTCTTCGACGTGAATAGTCGAGCCTTGATCCGTCCGAGGAACCGCTTCTTTTCCGTAGGAGTTGCTGTCTCCGTAGTCAAGGTCGGGGAGCTTTTCGCTAATGTAGATTTGGTGACGCGGCTAGAGATCGGTGTCAAATTAGGCCGGCTTGTAGCGGAGAACGGCAACGAGAGATCTATTATGTATTAGCCATGAATATGGAAAACAATGTTACCACTTACCTTGCAGTGCCTCTCTATAACTTTGGTCAAGTGAAGTAGTAAAGTTTATCGATAGGTGAGGAGCAATGACGCCTCTTCTTTCCGGAATCGGCACTCGAGGTGCGGATGGTGTTAGTGTAAGGCCTCCACTAGACGTGGAACTCATAGCTCGCTGAAACCGGACTTTCGCGGGCTCGGTCTCATCTTTTTGGCCTGCCTCTCGCTGATGCTTTTCTCGGCGCCGGGCTTCGTCGAGAGGTAGAAGCTCGAAATCAAACTTAGACTGTGAGCCAATAGGCTCGCCGTTGAACGTTGCGGAAGGGCTCGCAGCAAGGCGGGCTTCCTCTTTTTCAGCGCGCCACCATGCACCATTGCGGACCGGGTAGAATTTGTCTACAAGACGTATCTCGGATTGTTTCTCTGGTGTAACTTCCACCTGCTGTGAAGAGGTACGCTCTTGCTTCAGGCTGTGAGCTGGCTCTACTTCGAGGCTATCATCTCCTAGGGAGTTCGTGGTGGTATCTCCCATCTCTGGTTCTGCCCTCCCCCGTGCATCTGAATGAGGGATTGTGGGTATGTAGTCTGACGTGGTAGAATCTCGGAACTCATACTTCGACCGGCCGAAGTGATTACCCTTGAGAACGAAGTTTCCCTGAGCGTCTGCTCGTCTATAACTATCACCTCCGAACGGGTTCGATAGCTTGCGGCTCCTAGGATGCCGCATCTGATTAGGAGCAGAGTACTCCCTGGTGCCTGTAGGGAATAGCCTATGGCTATTCTCGGTTAAGGGTCCCTTAGTCTTCGGAAGGAAGACCTGTTGTCGTGAACCCTTAAGGTTGCGCAACTCGTAAGATTCTGGATTGTCTTTACCAGTAGGATGTTGAAGAACACGGAACTTTGAACCGAAGAGGCCTGGCGACTTTCTTTCTCCGTCAGAGTAATCTGCGATACTGCTTCCCGTTCTTTGGATAGCAGTGGGTTGATAATTAGTTTGTTCGTATTCAACGCCAACTTCACTAGTCGTCTCTGTTATCCAGTCACCGTCGCCAGTAGACTCTCTGGGGAATGATCGGTGAAGCTGACTTCCGACTAGATTGCCCTTGGTCGATCTCTTAATCACATCACTGGATGCGTCTTCCTGTGCGCCCAGCCGTGCCCTGTCTTTTATCACGACCTTCACGTCAATTACTTTCCTGTTAGATGCGACGGGATAACCGCTATTCGAAGGTTGCTCTAGTCCCAGGTACTCAATAGCGGATGCGCTAGCTTCAGGAGTACACATTGTTCCTATACTGTCTCCAATATTACTTATACGCCTAAGAACTTGACTTACGTCCCTCTCCTTTGTAGGCTTGAAAGATGCCTGATACTGCTGAGCGTCGTACTTGAAAGGGTTGACACTCGAGCAAGTCGTAACATCGTGAGACGATGATCGTGAACTGAAGAAATCGTCGTTGTCCTCTAGCTTGACTGTATTCTTGGCACGCTTCTCGGGTAAGCGAAAGGGAGAGGGGAAGAAAGGCTTGCGAGCCTGTTGGAGCTTATCTACTTGTGCTTCAGCATCAAGTAAGTGCTGTGAATTGGAAACTGTAGAGCCAGCAAAGGATGAGCTGCCTTGGTTGAACTCAATCATAGACCGAGATCGTCTACGGCTAAGAGGCGAGTCCATATAAGGGCTCAGTGGGAGGTTCGAAGGCGGGGGGCCAGCCGGGTGACCGCGAAGAGTGATACCATTATGATGGGTTTCTTCTCCCCGAAAACCTAATCGCGTCTCTACGCCCTCGCAAGGAGGCACACTAGATCCGGTCATAGGATGTTCTACGCACCGTTCGATACCGGCGAGGGTATCATAAGTTTCGTCGAGTAGTTCGACGTTGGTCTGCTCTGGGAGAGACATGTCCATCTCCTCGATATGGGCAGAGTTAGTTGAGGCACCGTAGGAATCTGTCAACGATCTTCCAATGATGGAAGCTGTACCAGCTTCGGCACCATCTTGAGACTGAGAAGTAGTCTCTTCAGCCGATCGATCACCCGAAGGCAAATTGAGTAGTTTCTCCTGGGAGTTTTTCTTGGGAGGGTTATCGTTCGGTGTTGACTTGGATCGAATCTTTTGAAAAGCTTCATCCAAGTTTGAGAATAATGGTCCGCGTTGCATGAGATTCTTTCCACAGTCCAATGACGGCAGGCGCTGGTGGGCGCCTTCCCCAGACTGATCATCCACCGGGTCTTTACTCTGGCCTGGAGCCATGGCTAAAGAGTAAAGGTGGTTCTAGGGTATAACGTTAGCAAACGGAGTGTGGAGGGTGGCATGAACGAAGGACGACGCTATGATATGGATGGAAGGTTATGCAGCTTTTACATAAGAATCGAAGTAGCGACGTGGGTGAAAGACGAAACGTTGGTGAGAATAGATGATAGAACGATGATGAAGGAAAAGGGGGTGAAGGGACGACACGAATGAAAAGTGAAGTACGACGTGAGAAGAATGGTGAAACGGCAACAGAAGGCTAAACTGATGATGCGATGATGCAATAAGGATAGAGGGATAGAGGAATAGTAGTGCTGAAAGAATGAAGAATCCAAAATAAGCTGCTGATTGACTTACCTCGTACTGAGAACTATATGTATGTAGGAGCGAGATTGATATGGGGTCGTAGTAGGTATAGTAGCGTTCAAGCGCCAATAGGGGATAAAAGGGTGCTAGCGCAACCTTGCAAGATACTGAAATAATACGTCAGCACCTTTGATGAATGATTGGCGAGGAAGCGTCAAAATAGTGCGTACATGCGCTAACAATTGAGGGCGGAGATGAGCGGGTTATCGAGAGAGGGGTGGGTGGAAATGGGAAGGAAGTTCCAAGTAAAGGAGTTTGTAAGTGACGAAATGTGTGGCCGGGGG
The DNA here is from genome assembly GCA_002120335.1 of Hypoxylon sp. EC38. NCBI lineage: Eukaryota > Fungi > Ascomycota > Sordariomycetes > Xylariales > Hypoxylaceae > Hypoxylon > Hypoxylon sp. EC38. The sequence continues at coordinate 732,719 of KZ111237.1, read as the reverse complement.
CGCTTGCACACGAGATTGGAAGTTTTCAGATGAAAGTTAAAACAAGAAGAAGGCAAGAAGTGCCCAAGGGTAAAATATTAGGGGGGATATTGTGGAAGTTGTGGAAGTTGTGGGTACAGGTACAATGATGCGGATGACCAAGAGGAAACTTAGCACTTACCTGCCGATATCGTGGGTGGCCAGGAGATTGAACCAGCAATTGGTGATCAATGTGTATGTATCATGAGACTTCCAATTGAAATCATCAATTGCACGGCTTGTCCAGATCTCAGCAGTATGAAGGCAATTGTAATCTTGACGGATCCCTCAGGATGGTCAAGATGATTGGAATATGCTGAATTGCCCTAACAGTTGCAGTGGATAGAGATGTAAATGGTTAAGGAGTAAGCGTAGAAGTAAAGGAGATAGACGTGTGGAAAGGAAAACAGGAAAGGTGTAGATGTTTTCCTCGAGTGAGAGGCAATCGTTGTAAGTGCCGTGGAATTGAAGTGTGCACCTAAATAAACGATGTAATCGCGTTAGTGCTGGTGCAATCAGCCCAATATTATTTGGGTTGTGTCCTTCGCGTTATTTTGGTGTTCAACCTCTAGGTATATACCTAATCAGGATTATTCTTATTGGAATAGGTACGGACTAGAGAATCAACGCCCTATCTTTGCACAAACCACCTGAACAGTGCACATACTTGTATTTATTGACTTGCCAATAAAACGACGCGAACCACAGTATTATTTTAACTCGTCCAACTGATCGTATTTGTTTCTAAGCAGTACAAACCAGATACTTACGATGAAGCTAAAGGGGGTCGTTGCACTAACTACCGGTTGAACACTCATCACTTCCCGGAGGGTATTTTCGTTGTAACCTTTCGTAAGCACCTAAGAACCCTTATTATGTCGTTACAAAAAAACTACTTTACGATATACGCGGTTCGTATACAAGGACAGGCGAGTTGATAATATTTTTTATAGCCTAGAGTTTTGCGTATAGACTTATTATGATACTTACATGATTGTACAATACTTCATATAAAATAATATATACATAGGTACGTACACAGGTAGGGAATTTGTTTAAATCAAACACCACACTATGTATATCTCCCTCGATTAAGTTAATTAAATCATACCGGCCAAGGACAGCATGATGACGGTAAGGCTCCATGCTTAACTACTCTATGATTCCAAGAGTAAACATTAAGCTCGCTGAAATGTATATGAATGCAATATGGAACAAGGTACAAGCCGTGCTCCCCGGAATAGATATACATGCTTGGGTTAAAAGCTCAATAGTAGACAGTAACTCAAGTTTTCCCTCTTTACCACTGCGTCGGGATAGAGGTGTAGAATATACGTATATACTAGGTATAGGGGTATATATATTCACTGGACGATGTTCCATTTAAACGTCGAATTTGAAAATAGGATGTTAACGTCGTGTTAATTCACCAATTAGTTTTCGTCGGTTTGAGGAAGTCACTTTTCGAGAAGATTTGCTATTCGACAATACTAGAAGTACTAGTTGGATTCAATCAAGAGCATGGATATTAATTAATTTAATCAGATACTCTATATTTTTGTCGAAATAATGCTCTTGTATTTGAGCGACTCAAAACAGCGTGGTAATGAAGTAAGGCCGAATTGCCTTTCAAGGCATCTTGACGTTGATGTCGTTGGAAGTCTAATGAGCCACGTGTGGCGCAGCGATCTTAATACGGTACATGTGCGCCTTTTATTTTCTTTTCGTGATCTAATAAACGCACGGACCTATTCCCAAGGCGATGGCCTTGGCTCTTGGTGTGGTAACATCGGTAGAATTTGGAGGAAGGACACCCTGCAACGGGAAAGGAAGAAACCCCGCGGACCCCTTAGGAAGTGATTTCCAACCTAGCGTGCCCCCCCTAACCTCTAGCGCCACCAGAAATAGCGGACCTGGTGTACCTTGAGTCCCAGATCCATCAATCATTTGCCAGTTTCGTCATTGAGCTGATAAGCTGAGGGGGGATTTTAATTCGTAACCTCGTCCAACTTGAAACGCAAAGCACTAATCCTATCTTTGTCAGATCGTCCACTTTATTTACTACGAGAATATAGATTCGCTTTCTTTATCCAATGTTTATATACTCATTTTCTATCCTATAAGCGGCTTGTAATATTCCTATTTCACTTGTAGACAAAATTAGAATACCTCCCCTAAGATATGGCTGATCCCAGCCTTCTTGAAACCCTCCCTGATGAGATCTTCTTGCATATCCTATCATGTAAGTCCCCATCGCTGTAAATCGGTACCACCTGTTGAAGACCGAATCTCGCGCTAATCCGTGTTTCACAACCGCAGTCCTCGAAGCGCGTGACGTCGTTGTCCTCCAAAGCCTCTCGAAACACTTCCTAGGACTCTGCCGAGATAGCAACTTCTGGCGAAATAAATGCCTATCCGCCTCTGCCGTCCGCGAACGCATCAGACTTTACCGATGGGGATCTGATTGGTTTGACGAGGATGGAGCGACACTGGGCATGGCGCCCGCAGCTCCAGGGCAAGGGAACCAAGTAGAAGATCAAAATGAGGTGCATTGGAGCCGGCTCGAGAGCCTCTCTCAGCTATCCTCTAAGAAGAGGAAGCGCGAGCAGATTCGCATCGCTGCTAATTGGGACCCGACATTCCCTAACGAACGCGTGAATTGGTACGACGAATATATCCAGAGATATGGTTCAATTGCTGTCAGCTGGTTTGAGCAACCTCAAGTTGAGAATGGCTCCCTAAAAGACCAAATAGATGTCAGCGGCGCCGCTTTATATAGACCATCATCAATGGTGAACGAGCTTTTTGCGGTGTCACCACTTGAAGATGGCTCGATTTGCTTGTGGGACGTGAACGGTACTCGAAGTAGGAAGGGCTCAATTCTGACAAAATCCTGCCCTGGCCTTTTATGCGCCGACGGGCCGGGCGCTGACCTTTCAAGACGCTCGAAGATGATCAATACAGGAGTGACTGAGTGCGTTAGTATTGATAACCAGAAGAACCTGGCTTTCTTCGCCGTTCAGAGCCGTAGGTGTCCTCCCGTGTAAGCACATACTAAGAGAGTCTTTGCTAACTCATCTCAAGATCTCATCGAAGTCGATCTCGAAACGTTACAAGTCGTGGGAAACCATCCTTTCGAATGGTCGATTACTACGTTATCTGCAGCAGATCCTACGGTTCCTTTGACAGTTGGGACGCTGCATGGTTTACACTTGCATGATTTCAGAACGGGATCTAAACGTCGAGAAGAGTATCAGATGCGATTAGATAATATTACTAGAGTGGGTGGCCGGGACTTCTCACACGTCCTCGACCCGACGCCTCTTTCTCCGTATGCTTCTCTTGCTCAGTCGGGCCCGCAAAGCATCCTCCACCTCGAACGCTCCGGCAATAGCAGTCAACTATCAGATGATATCTTCGTGGCCGGTCGATTCTCAAATATATTACACTATGACCGTCGCATGTTTCCGGCGATCCGAGGGTCAATTCACTCTGGCGCGAAGCTCTGCAGCCTTACCTCGCTTCCTTATCCTTTCTCCAGCCTTAACAGCGATCTGCGGCGACGCTTCCAACTTTCCGAAGAGCAAGTCGAGAAAGCTAAGAACGTGACGGGCGGGAGAACCTTGATAGCATGTGGCGAATACAATACCAAAGGATCACTCGAGTTGTATGGTCTGTCTTCCAGTCCAGATGATGTACCGCGGTCCCGGGTTATCCAAAATTCTACTATGAAGAATCGGCAGACGGCTTCGCAGTCAAAGCTACTCTCCGTCATCAACCATGGCACTCGGATCGTTTTCTCCGACGGACAAGGCTACCTGAAATGGGTTGAACGGGACGGCTTTACGGAGGTACGCCGCCATAAGATTGGCAAATCTGAAAGGGTTGTCCACCGCTCGCTTTTCGGATCTATGCCTGGTTCAGACGACATCGCGAGAAAAATCCTTTCTACACGGACACCTGGGCAGGATGGGGACCTCCGGGTCAACGACGACGACATCATGTTTTGGACCGGAGAGAGATTGGGACTCCTCAGCTTTTCATCCAAGCCTGGGTTTTCTCCGGAGGATTTCGAGGAGAACTCGAGGACGCCGGAAGAGATCGCAGCAGAGGAGGAAGAACAGATGTACAGCGAGAGAATGAGGCTAGCCTTGGAACGACAGGCTAGAGACGTCCGTTTCGTGCAGCATCTTGGGGCTGGAAGTATCCACGGCGGAATCTAAATTCCCGGCACATGATTAGTTCCGCTTCGATTATACCCTTCTACACACGCGCACTATGCCCCGTTTTAGACGAGCTGAACAAGGGGGATTTAACCACGTCACGTTCTATAATAAAACACGCAGACTGGCATATTTACAGATTTTTGATTATCAAGCTTCTTTGTTCACGTTGCTGGTGGTTGAGTCATGATCTCACTATGTACTGAACGAGAAGGGATCGGCAGTCTCGGAAGTTGGACGAGAGTGAAACACTTGGAAGTTGAGGCGGGTTGCGTTATCTTATCGTGATATTTTATAGATCATTGGCTAGGTCTCGGAGGCAAAAAAAATATGTCCCTGCGAATGCAAGTGGACCATTGGCGAGCGAGCGTCAGTGTGTGGGATAGGGGAGGGGGCGAAGCGTGATTCCTAAACTTGTTATCCACAGTACACATATTATGAAGAGCGTCCATTATATTACTGTATTTTCGATTAATTTTTATATTTTTCTCTCTTCTTTAATCTCGTTGGTTTAACTAAATTTTCCATTCTATTCCTCCCATTTCTTAACTTCTCGCATGTGTTTCCCTTTTGCGTATAATAAATGTCTCTCAAAGAGCGAAAATGGAATCGTTGTGTTGTTAGCCTCAACAAAAATCAAATAGGTATCAGCGATTGATTGACGCGTCAAGCCAACTGGAAAACGTGAGGCAACAAATCAGGGCTCCGGTTTCACCAGATCATTCCCATCTTAGCCAATTAAAATCAATGTAAATTAGCACTGAGACAGGGGGTATTCCAATTTAGGCAATAGATCCACTTATTTCGAAGACGAAAAAATAATGATACTGCCAGCAATCCGTCGCACGAATCACAGCCAATCATTTATCCTTTCGCCTTCTCTCTTTTTCATCATCCATGAACATCCCATGGACCAGCATGACCTAGCATTGCCTAGCATTGCCTTAGCAGGTCACATCTCCCGTTCCCGGCGTCGCTCAGCATTGGCACAGGATTGCCACCTGCTTGCTGCAGTAGATTGCAGCATATTGCAGCTCATTGTAAAGTCTAGACTTACCACTTACCATTGAGTTGTCGTTGTCCTCTTTTTTTTTTTCCAATATGCGATGATATAGGTAGGTATTTTTACATACCACTCAGAATTTCCAAAGAGACGGGCAACGTAGGCCGAGAACCACGGTTCGTGTTGCTTACTTGCTGCGTTGTCAAAATTGAGACGGGCTTACAGTACCTTTGTTGTACCCTACTCTCTCTTGCTGTACTGAACCATCGCACACTTATCGTCCCGGTATTGGCGTACCAGACTTGACTCGGCTCCCAAGTCCACGATGGGTAAAATGTAGGTAGTCAAGTAGGAAAAGTGGCCGGTTACGCCACTGCACTACTGCAATCCGTTTAGAAGCTGGCATGTAAGCTTTGCATTCTGCATATGGGCTCTGCCGGGTCTCCGTCGTATTTTTCCTTTCACCGCTCCCTTTCAGTTCCAAGGCTCGTTTCGGCTACCAGCCATCTATGATCTGCTCTGCTGGAATTTCCCATCCCGCACATCTGGTCATCGAACTTGGACAAGCAAATCGTATCCCTTGCTCCTTGCTTTCCCCACTATTATGTCCGACTCTTAACGTTGTGGAGGTAGGGCAGATAGAAGAAAAAAAGAGGGAAGGCCGGATGTAGTGTAGTTGTGAGAAAAGCCCTTCGGTCTCAAAATTCCGTCAGCCAAGGTTATCCATACAAGCAGGTCCTTGGTTGCAGACTCCTCTCTCTCTCCTCCAAGAAAGTGGGCTTTTTTTTTGGTCTTGCCTCGTTCGAGGGCTGCAACCTTTATGACCTCCACATATCGTTACCGTCCGGACCGTCACAAGCCAACCCAGCCTGCCTGGAGAGTGAGGCTAACGCCAGCTTAACCGCTGCTGCTGCGTGTGTTAACCAGGACCAATCCCAGGCCGCATCTCCAAAAGGGATCCTGCGAGTCCATTGATAGTCGTGGCGTGCCTGTAGTCGAGAGTTCAGCTCCCTCTTAATACATGGGTTTTTTGCGTGAGGAATCCGAGAGAACGTTGGTGATGATTCGCAAGTCCTCTTTTTGACAACAAACGATCGAGTTACATCTCCTTCTTACGACCTCTGGTGTCGTACCACGTACTGGATTGTCTGTCTCAACATTTGAACGAAAACCTGCTCAAGCATGTCAAATGGCCAGCTGGTATGTCGGTGGGACGGAGATGTCGCGCTCCTCAAGCGATTCATCTCTCCTTGATGGCCCATCTCATCATCGTCGTCGATACATCGACAGCAAGAAACGCCGCCCTAGTCACTCTGAACTCACTAGTCTACCGGACGATTTCAACATGTTTCAACCGTTCAAGCGCCACCGGTTCGTCGACCATCCCGGCGCTCTCGAGAGCGTGGATTTTGAGCAGACCCTAGCTCGACCCGCTTTCTTCATCATCAAGGAAGCAAACTCCGGACCGGGGTCTTCCGGGCTCGACCAGATCATGGTTGAAAATTCGGTCGCCACTCCTTACTACGCCGAAAACACGGCACGGCCTAGCATGCCCTTCGAGCATTTGAGGGTGCGGCGACCGTCGGATCCGCCCGACATGAATCATTCAACGTATGCGAAAGACAAAAGTCATGACGAGGCGGCTAAACTGGTCGAGGCCGATCTAGCGGATTCTCGTCGACGGAGCAGGCTCTCCCAGCACGAGAGGATCTTGAGGAGCCTCATCTGCCCCAAATCACCTGAAGCAGAATTTGACATAGACGACGTCGCTCTGCAAGGCATTTTCTACGCTGCAAACGAAATATTCTTCCACGGCAAATTGAAGGGTCGCGTCGCCTGGGCCTGGGTGGATCTCCCGAGCTGTCTCATCGGCACCACAGCACTAAGGAAATCGCCTCTCACCGCCGGCTACGAAACGCTCATATTTTTGTCACGGCGCATCCTCAAGGACAAGAAATACAACAGACGCCTGCTCATATCGACATTTATCCATGAGCTCATCCACAGCTACCTTTTCGTCCTCTGCGGATTTCAATCGAGGGAATGCGGCGGCCACACCAACGGATTCCAACGCATCGCCGAACTCATCGACGAATGGGCCGGTCCGGATCTCCTGTACCTCTGCAACATGGAAGCCGAGCTAAGCGACTTTGAGACGAAAGCTACCACGGTCCTACCGCGGGACCCTATTCTCGAGGGCTGGGGCGTGCCGTGGTCGCACGACCCAGCCGGCGGGGACTACATCTTACTGAATCGTCCCCAATGCAGGTTACGGCCTGCTGTACGTTTACTGGATCGGGATTTTCTATGACATGTATAGTAGGAGGGTCCCCCCGGCCCTCCGGTTCGTGTCATTTGACGATTGCTTCTCGCCGAGAGAAGCAGCCCAACGTTACCCCACGCGGGGTTACCTAGATCTCCTTACTACTACTATTACTGCCGCTACCACTACTACTACCTACTCGGCTACCTACCTCTGCACACTTTTTCTTTGTTGTATACAGGCATGGCGACGGCGTACCGTTATATACCCTACCTAGATTCGGATGGATTTACCGGGCTTCTTTCGTAAACACGTCCAAGATGATTTCGATTATATTTACCTCCCTTTATATCTATATCTATATCTAGATCAGCATTAGCGCATGAAACTTGGGTTGGCGGAAATGGCACTTGGTGTTGGGGGAGGTTATTGCCCTGTTTCTATCTACTCTTTACTCACCCTTTCATTTATGCTCTCTTATGCCCCCTTACGCGTCATGGCCGTTGCATGTTGGATTGGATTGGATTGGATTGGATTGGATTGGATTGGATTGGACTGGACTGGACGGATGGAATGGATGGATTGGATAGGAGGAAAATATATACATACTACGTGTTAATACATATTGTTAGTTTTTCGAATCTAGTATATATTTAGATAGCTGTTCCATTCGACTCTAGCTTAGACAAAACATCTCATCGTCTCGACTTTTTAGTTCTTGCATTAGGTACCTAATATGACTCGACTCCGTATGCCGACATTACATCGATACCCTACTTGTGTCCCCGCGTCGATGAGGGCCTGAATGGAACACTCCCAATCTTGATGCCTGATCCCGACATTTAGCGCCTTTTCTCCGGCCTGCGGCTCCGTTAGGGTACGAGCTTGAAGCTTAGCCCTAAGGCCGTGCATAAGGTCATACAAGATTAGCGACTCGCCGATGGTACCATCCCACAATCAGCTCCCGTAGCTACTGCAAGATGAGTAAGTAAGTAGGTAGTGTAGCTATTGCCTTGCCGCCTTACAAGCGTTGGTTTTGGTTTTTGGCCTTATGTAGGTGCCCAGGTGTCATGGGCCAGGTACCGAGTACCTCCGTACCACCCTAGCAGCCTAGGTACGCTCCCCTCGGAACCTGGGCGGGAACTTGATTACTAAGTCGCATTTGTGTTTCTTATGGTGGCTTTTTCAACGTCGGGTTTCAACTCGAGAGCGCAACTCAACTTTTATAGTCTCATCTTCTAGTCAACATGAGGCAGTACGTCTTAACGGATAAATGGACGTGGACTCCATCTCATAGTATCATATTCACATTCACTACACCCTATATTAAACCCGCGGTCTCGTGAATATACCCTAAAAATGTGGCACAGTTAATCTCCCCCTCCCCTTCCCTCTCCCAAGAAACAAGATAGCAATCTCATTTATCTAGTTTCTCCAGATTGAGTCTGCTAGCAGAGTCCTTTGCGAAAACTTCAACCTCTGGGTGCCCATCAATATAATATGGATGCCAATGAGTCAACAGACAACGGGCGCCTTGCTTCACCATTTAGCAAGCAGTGGTCGATTCCCTGCTGGTAAAACCCATCCACAAAAATTTAGACCAGCTATTTTATAGTAGGTATCGAGAACATCGTATACGGCTTCGTAAACCCTGCTTTACATCGTCTGCCACCTGATAGACCCTTGCATTAACGTTGGCTGCCCGAAGAGCATGGTTTCCGCGAGACCGGAAGCCTTCTTTAGTCAGTTCTGGTACTCGCACCCGGTTGTGTAGGTACCTAGTATTCAGTCTATGTCGAGAATATGCTACTTGAAGAGACTTATCTAGGTACTTTCATGCTCAGCATGGAAGAAGAACCCCCGCCTTCTTGATCGCCTGACAGTACCTAATGATTGAGAATGTTGTCTTTGAGGAACGCCTACAGTATGCATCGTACCCCGCTATCTAAATATGCTACCTCCAGGTACTCGTCAACGACATGGTGGACGATTAATATGGCATTCGAGACGCGCGCCGAAGCGAAATCTTTCCATTTCTGTGGCGGCCATTTGGAGGTTACGGGGACTGGTTTCTCTTTATCTTCAGATGACGCAGTATCCACTTCACTTCGAAATTGGCGATAATGCTCCCTAGGGTATAACGCCGTGACGAGTATATCGCTGATTCCTCGAATACCGGTGAAGAGGCAGAAAAATCACGGTTGGAAATTCGATGTATAGGGGGATACCGGCGCGGAGGAGCGCTAAGGACATGTGTTTCCAAGTTTATAATATGGAAAGCAAAGCGTGAAAGGTACCTCTGCAGTTGGGAATCGCTCGCTCGAGGATCTGGAGGGCGACCCTGTACTATTCTATGACGAGGGCTCGATGAATATCGTCCTGTTTTAAGAACCACCTAGATGAACCAGTGTCCGCCTATCTACCTAGGTTATGAGGTAGGTACTATTTCTTAGATATAGGAGGTACAGTCCGTGGCCTCGATGGTTTGGGACACGGTTATGGCGGAGTGTAGTCAGTCGACGCCATTTGTATCTAGTGTTTTCCTAGAGCCGCGATTGCTTCTTTCTTCAAAACCTACTTCTTAGAGGCTACTGATGCTCTATTGTGTCCTTCGAGATATTGGAATTATTTCCATTGGCCTCAGACCGAGTATACTGTTTCTCGACCTGGCAATCAATATCTGATTATCCCATAGTTCACGACAATGTGCATTTTGGCCGTTTGTTGGCTTACTCGGATAGATTCTCTTCTAAATTTATCTTGCTTTTTCTAGACTTACGTCTTTTTACAATTGACGTCTTTCTGCCAATACCGTACGTGAGTCACATAGTAGATGTCATTATCAACAATGCATACCAAATATTTGAGAGCTCTAAACCCCCAAAGTGATACCCTGTTGGGGCCATGATTGGCCTTGCATTGCTTATACTTCCTTTCACGCTGACCAACACGGCACGACAGCATAGAGCATGTTAGAGTTGATTCAAAGCTTGACTTGCCGATCAACTTCATCATATACAGGGAGAACCCTTTTGTATACCTAGGTAATTCAAGAGAAACCAATTAACATGACCCGGCATATCGTCTTCTTCGGCTTGGCACGGCATCGACATTTAGTCGTCAATTAACGGCTCTCCAATATTCACTACCGAGTATCAGGGCTCCGCCGACATCTCGTGACTGCGCTGCGGCTCTATACTACTTGAAATTTCAGTGACTATCCACCTGCGTATTCAAGTAATTTAGAGAATTTCAAATAAATTTTCCACAAATGAGAACACAGGCACGTGTTGAATAGATATTTTTAATCTTCCAACCCGTCATTTCTGCCGGCTGTTAAGGCCAGGCTGGATATAGATTGTTGGAGGGGTGCATTATAATAGTTTTCGAAATGACATTCAATGTGTGAAGAACCAGCTATTTGGGTCGTAGCCGCTTGGCCGTATGGAATCATGAGATCTGTACCGGTAAAGTTGATTCCTATCTCCTATCATCTACTGCGGAGTGAAGTGAATTCGTCCGGGTCGGATTAGTCCAACTGTGTCAGTACAGGTCCATCGTGCAGTCAATACAAGTTGGTTCGTAGGTATATCATGCATGTGATGGCATCCCTCTTTCAAAGGCTGTGCTAACCCCCAAGGCATCTAGAACTACCTATTCCAGAGACCCATGTGGCAAGTTAAATATATCCGCGTGTCTGTCCGCTACCTAGCTGGATGGAGGGATGAGGAGCCTACATTGAACAAAAAGTTGCCTCCCCGTAGTATCTTACACATCACGGAGAACGGTACGCTACATTCCCAATCCGGATAAACATGGCTTCTTATCTGTAAATTTTGTTGGATGCCAAGCACGACCGGCAGTTCCCCAGATTCTTTCACCCAGTGGATGGACAAGATTCTCGTTGCCAAGGCTTAACAAATATATGAGTATCATATAGGGAATGGGTATAATGCCAATTTAGCAATTTTCCCGCTTAAGCACGATTGCCGAGCGAATCGGTCGACTATGCGAGGCTAGAATTTGGGAACTATGTTGGTGATTGTGTATGTCCTACTAAACATGGCGACAATGCACATAAAAGGCTTTCGCATCCGTCCGTTCTGTTGAACGCATCGCAACCTATTCGGTTACAACTCTCTCCAAGAATCGCTCACTCGTCAACATGGTTAGGTCTTTTACTCTCGCCGCGGCGGCAGCTCTGCTGTCTGCTCCGCTTGTAAGCTCTCACTACATCTTTAATATTCGTAAGTCTCCCTAGCTATACTTCGGACGCGCGAAGTCACTAACTGATTTTATAGTCATGCACAATGGCAAACAAGTCGGCGGCGAATACACATACGTCCGAAAGAACTCCAACAGCTACATGCCTTCTTTCATGGAGATTATCGACTCGTTGGTGTTCCCTCCGCCATAAGAGTATCCTTCAATAGAAAATTAACAATAGACAGCCCCGATCTGAGATGCAACAAGGGTGCTACTAGCGCCGGAACCAAGACCTACATGGACGTCAAGGCTGGCGACAAGATCGGCCTCAAGTTGTTCAACAACGAATTCATTGAGCACCCCGGGCCCGGATTCTTCTACATGTCCAAGGCCCCCGGCAATGTGAGCGACTACGATGGGTCCGGCGATTGGTTCAAGGTGTGAGTAATATCGACGCCCAGCCGTAATGGTCGATGAATATAGAGAACTAAAGAGATTAGTTGGGAATCTGGCCCGACCGGAAGCCCTACTAGCACCAGCGGCTGGCCTACCTACGGCAAGTATACTATGGAGTTCACCCTCCCGACGACTCTTGAGGACGGCGAATACCTTCTCCGAGGAGAGCACATCGGTATTCACGAGAACCGTAAGTCTTCCCTCTATTGTTTCCTCGAAGAACTGTTACTAATTTGGTATGATTATCAGATGCTGGAAAGCCACAGGTAAATCCTTAATTATCACTACTTGTTTCAAATTTAGCACATTACTACTATTTACAGGTTACTAATGCGTAATTTTGAAACAGCTGTGTAAGTTATTATCTAACTTGTACTTTTATAACAAATCACATGTGTGCTGATAACTGTACCTATAGACATGGAGTGCGCGCAAATCCGCATCACCGGAGGCACCGGCACGGCGAAGCCATCTCCGCTCGTGAAGATTCCCGGAATCTACAGCAAGACGGACCCCGGTCTTACGTTCAACTTCTGGGGTGGTAAGGGCGCGTACGTGATGCCCGGGCCTGCTGTTGCAACCCTCTAGAGACGTTCAGAGATATCCATTGGATAGAATAGTTCAGAGGGTTAGGCATGTGGCTATCGATTTAACCGACGATGGATTGGTTACACAACGTATATAGAACACCATATAAGCCGATTTGTCGTATGGCAATTGTTTGACTATCAGATGGGATTAAGCATCGTCATATACTTTACATGATCATATCGATGCCATTTACATTTGCAACAATCTCGTATGCTGTCCTGTGCTCCTTTCGTCAGGTAACCTTTCTGCCCTATGTCGATATCAAAATTTTGGGGGCCAAAAGGCCAGCCCTACGGTAAGCTATCTGCAGAAACTCGTTTAAAAAGGGACCTCTGACTAGGAAACAGTCACTGGCGTATTGTTTCACAGAATGGAACGCAATTAGACCAATATTCGTGGGCATCCGATTGATCTCAATCTACCTACAGAGAGCGAGAAACATTTACCTAGGTAATTAATGAAAGTTATTAATCTAAGTACTGATTCGACCCAAAGGACTGTGTAGTTCCCCTAACCAGACCTTCTTATTGGTTCCCTGCGCTCCATATATACAGTATTATATTAGTGATTGAAGTACCTAGGCGAACCGTCCCAGGATTGGTGGAAATAAGAATCTTCCAACTACTGTACTACTCGATCGCAAGCCACGAAAAACACGTAGTACGCCCCGTGATGTAAGCAACCAAAAGTAGCACGGATTAGTAGTCTGCCCTATGCTGACGAGTTAGCTTGGAGTTTTGGAGTGTTGGGTAGGCACTGATTGGTGTTTGCGCACGGAGGAGACCGTCTCACTTTGTGTGTCTGTCCTTCAAATGACTGTGGCCCCCGGTCACACAATGGCGCCCTCAGAAACGCCCTGGGTCTCGCTCGTAGAGCCCAGCGTTACCGTTCATTCCCCCTTGCTCGAGAGATGACTGCGTAGAGGACGTCCGCGAGGATGACCTTCGAGCTGTGGAAACGAATGTAGGCATCCGGTATTGATCAAGCTTGCCGGCGATGTGTAGTTGAAAGGGCCACTGGAATCTCGATGATTGGCTTGACGAATGTGACGAACTTGAGGATGCTGAACCAGGCATTTTTTTATATGACTATTTTTTCTGGCTGGTTATTTGCAATTGACTCATGGGATGAGGGGATTGAGGTATATATAAGAATGAACGATGAAGCGAATTGTAACTCTACCCTGGAATTGAGTGGAGAGGGGTGGGAAATCTCTCGATCTAGAAAGTGAGGGCCATGGTGCAGGGGTATATAAGGGTGCACAGATCGCTCATTTCTCGTCATCAGGAAAATTCTTCGTTAGCGGCGATGGTCAGGTGGCATTGGAACTTGGCGGAGCGCCGTACGTCCAGAAAGGTAGCTAATATGCTGACTGTCTCGGGCGAGGAACATATCATTCGACGAAGTAGCCGTCATACGTCGATCGGGAGGCATCCCGGTATACGATTGGTTGGGAGAAGACCGGCACACACAAATTGCGTTCAACTTGGAGTAACGCCACAGTGAACTTGCAGACCGCGCCTTGGCCCCCAATACTGAGCCAATTGATATCTAACACATAAGTGCTGTGCTTTTCGATGATACGGACTGGCATCGAGTCGCATATGTTGTGCGGCCCGTACGTAGTATTATATGTGAGACGGGTAGGGCGGAGACGGAGATGAATGAGAGAGATATAGAGAATATACCTAGAGCCTACCTATAGCCTGCTTATACTATACAGGAGGCTTGGTCGGTATAGAGGTCTAATATGCAAGGCATAGTAGGGGGCGCCTAAAGGTTGAGTATGAGGCTCTGAAGGTGGATTGGCCTGGAAACAGATTGCGAAATGTGTAAAGCTATTGGCCTTTTTAGTGAGCTTCTGGTCCTTCGCCCAGTACCGATTCCACGGTAGGCTTTCCAACTCGATAGTCCAGTATCATGGCGTCCTTTCAGGTGGGGTTCTACACCATTATCGTATTGACGGCTTGCAAAGTCATTTTAATATCCCTTGAGATTTTGTTTAACTTGAAGGGGGGACCTAAAGCCCTCTTTCTGATTTGGTCCGGATATGCTTCTGCCTTTCTGGCTCTCATTCTCGGTTGCGTTTCATTCGTGGGCTTGCGGGCAAAGGGGCCGGACGAACCGGGACAGTGTGAAAATGCAGATGCTGATATAGTCGGAGATGGCGTTCGAGCAGCAGCCTGGACTCAAGTGGCCATATTGTTCTTCATAACTCTTACAGGGATTTTTCACTTCTACAAGACGGCAGTGAAAGAAATTGGCGGAGGGTTGATTGTTACTCATGTATCGTTGGCTATTGCGCTTCTTGTTCCGCTGGCTCGTAAGGAGCTCTCTCCTATTGACGCAATACTGGGAGCCTTGATCCTCGACGCGCAAGGAAATTCCCTCTCTATTCAACTAGTCACGAAGGAGACATTGGCTGCTCGGTGGCAAGTAGCAATTGTTCTAATCGCCCAGTTCCTCGGCTTAGTCATAGAAGGTGTCCTTGTGGGCACCTTTGCCACAAACCTGCTTCCCACGAGGAGCTGCAATTGTTTCTCGGTCTTTTGGTGGACATGGTTCAGCAACTGTCCGTCTGTCACGCCGAATGAGGTCGAACCATTTTGGATTTACTTCGGGTATCGGTTTATTAACATAGTCCACGGGTCCTACTTCGCCATCACCCGTACGGGAACCTTCGATGACGCTGATAAATGGGACAGGGAGAATCCATGTGACCCATGTGACAAGGTATGGGAGGCCAAAGTCCTAGGAATAGGTTGGCTGAGTCACTGACGACCGTGAGATAGTGTCGCATAGGAACACCGAATGTTCTCTGCAAATGTCATCCCTGCGAAAGATGTCTATACTGCAAAGTATGCAAGAGAAAGGCTCGGTGTCATCAACACCAACCTATCATACCAACACAGAACGCCTGGAACGGTGCTCTAGTCTTGAGAAACGGTAACATCTGCCGGGATTGCTATAGGTGCAAGCTTTGTGGCCATAGTGATCTCGACGCGTGTTCCTCGGTCCTATTGTTTGGCGAGCGTTTCTCCGAATCTCCGGCGACTGTCAGCGCGAACTTCCTAGAAAGTAGCGTCCTTGCCCTGCTGAGCATGATCTCAGCTGAAAAGACAATGAGTGTCAACATGGTACAGAAGACGTCCCCATTATATGCTGTGGGGCAAGTCACAGCTCTGATTATTGCTGTTGGAACGGGCGTTCGAGCACTTTGGGTATTTTGTTATATGTTTGATTCGAAAACTCGTGAGTAGATCCAGAACATCTATCATAAATTTCCTAGATTATGAGGTTATTGACGAATCTATTTCAGATTCAGCATACTAAGCTATAAAATTCGACGGTCGTTTATGCATTTAGAATACGTGACCCCCACGAAGCGCGGTATGGTAGACCTGGGCAAGGCAAGGCGAGGCTTGCCCGAAAAGTATTTATGATTTACGATTTACGACGAAAGGTAGCATACCTGATAAATATGAAGGGCTAACGGGACTTCGCTTATACGCAGTGGAGGAAGCGTTGTTTTTATATTCATTCCTAGGATGTACAAACTCTCCCGTACATACCGATTATACCTATTCATATTAGTAAAACAATGAGCGGCGTGTCTGAGTCCAAGGTACTTTCATTACTCAACTGCTCTTCACCTTCCCGATCGTGACGGCCTCAATGCCTTTCACCACCAACCAGCTTGCCATCAGCGTATGCAGCCACCGACCTACCTTTCCCTCCAACAACGTAGGCTTCTCACCCTCCTTCCTCCTCCACATTATCGTCTCATTCACAAACCTCACTCCGTCCTCCCCTTCACGGTCAAACCCAACATTTAATGCACCCGTCACAACCGGACCTTTCCATCCGGATGGCGGAGACACTAGAACAGAAGTTAGCAAGCAAACAGTTCGTCAAGTAAGAGGCACAGGAAGACCACGTACAATCCAGCACAACCCTCCCCCCTCTCCTCCCCCTAACAACATAAACGCCACACACGCGATCACCCTCCTCAAACCCACACTCGCTCAAATACCCCTCGTCGAAAGTCCGCCTATACGCCTCCAGATCCCGCAGCGAACCCCCCATGCGCGCCATAAGCAGGGCCTGCGGCGTCCACGCGAAAGCCTGCATCGTCGCGCTTAGGTACGCCTCCAGCAACCCCGACAGCTCCCCCCCATCCGCATCACCATCCCCGCGCACGAACTCGGGCCGCAGCACGGCAATAGGAACTACTTCCGACACCACTTTCTCGCGAGCGACGACGAACAGCTCCGGCGCGCCTCGGACGTGTGACGGGAGCACGATCTCGTCGTCGTCGTCGTCGTCGGCGGTCTGGGATGTAGATGTGGAAGTGGAAGGGGCGGGCGCGACGAGCGGGTCCGGCGGCGATATGCGGGCCGAAGCGACGGTGCGCTTGGCCAGCGAGCGCTTGAGGAAGAGGAGATAAGCGGTGGGCAGCGCGACGGGGGCGAGGGCCAGTAGGACGCGGAGGGTGGTGGTGGTGGTTGTTGTTGTGGCGGCCGATGTGCCGGTCGCAGGGCCGCCGAATGGGAATCGTGTGGCGGAGGAAAAGGAAATGGAGAAACCCATTATTACATGTAGGTATGTACCTACTTCGCGATGTACTCTGTCCTTTTTCCCCTGTGGAATAGGTACCTAGGTAATGGGTGCTGGATTGAATAAATAGATACTTGACGAATGGGAGTAAGCGTTGCGATGATTAGGTATGACTCTGTCGTTAAAAAATGCCTCGATGCTGAAAGTGGCGATGATTTTAGATGTGTAGCAAGATCGCAAATAGAATTGTCTGGAATGTGGGCTGTATTGAGGCTGAAGCTGGATTGAGTTTCCCTTATAACCCCGCGACAAACCGGGAACGTCGATTGTATCGAGCATCGTATTTCGTACCTCGATCGAGCCAAGCCCGTGAATTGGCGATGGCCAAACCTGTTCTGTTAACCACTTGTCCGCCCCAAGAAACTAATAGAAACTACGGCAGGCCTAGAACTAGTACTTATTAGGTAGTGTATGGCGAGCTGAAAAGAAAAAAAAAACATGACTTATATGTTCACTGATTTAATTTGTAGATATGAGAAGCTATGGACATGGGGAATATTGGACAACTAGTAGTGGGACTCGACCTGACGCTCTAGAACTCCTTATGGCAATGCACTCCCTGGAACGCCTGAAATGATCCAAGTCTTAAAGGAATATAGTGGTACAACGAGATCCCTATGCCTCGGAGTTGTCCAAAGTCTGTAATGGGACATAACCCTCATCTCTTCTCGACCTTCTGCCGAGTACGGCACTCGCGATGTCCTGGGCTCGGGTAACAATACTATCGAAGCCCCAACCACGGCCACGCTTCTTAAGCCCGCCCTTGTCTGCGAGTAAAGCTTCTTCCATCCACTGCGGTCGCTTCCAGAATTTCAGGAGGAGAGAACTAACCACCACACTGACACTACTGCAAGCCATAGCAGCGCCGGCCGCCATAGGGTGAAGATGCCAGCCAAGTGGGAGGAAGACTCCCATGGCAAACGGCAAGCCGACGACGTTGTATAAACACGCCCAGGTGAGGTTGAGCTTGATGCGCGTGAAAATCGTTCGTGCGAGATGAAGAGCAGCAGGGATATCCATAAGGTCGTTTGGTCGCATCAGGACGACGTCAGCAGCTTCCATGGCGACATCCGTACCACTGGACATGGCGATACCAACGTCAGCGGTAGCCAATGCAGGCGAATCGTTGATACCGTCACCAACCATGGCGACGCATTCGCCCCGGTGTTGAATCTCTCGGATGATGTTCTGCTTCTGGTCTGGAGAAACGCCGGCGTAAACGTTGTCATGCGAAATGCCCACTGATGAAGCAACAGCTAGTGCAGTGGAAAGTTGGTCGCCGGTAACAATAGCAGTCTTAATTCCCATGCGGTGCAGGACCGAAATAGCAGCAGCAGCCCCCTCTTTGATGGTGTCCGATAGGCAGAGATGGCCGGCATATTTGCCATCAATGGCAATGAAGACGTTGGTCGTTCCGGCGGAAGAAGCTTTCGATTTATTTGCCCTCGTGTTAATCTCTTCTGAAGCTTCTACAGCATCTTCAGGTACCTCCACCTTATTCTCTCGTAAGAAACGAACACTGCCTACAAGCACATCATAACGGGTGCGTTCAGCGCTACTAGCTGGCTCAACACGAGCGCTAATACCTCGTCCCACAACAGCGTTAAACTCGCCAACGCTGCCTTCGATACCTGCCTCGGCATCTAGGCCAAGATCATTGCGTGCAGCTGCTAGAATAGCTTTACCAACCGGATGCTCGCTACCCATTTCAGCAAGCCCCACAATCGACCACCAAAGGCGTCGACGCCATTCATTGTCTTGCCAGATGGATGGCATCTTGATGCTTGCGACGCTCATCTTACCATAAGTAAGGGTTCCTGTTTTGTCTAGTACAACTTGAGTGATCTTAGTCGTAGTCTCTAAAGCTGCCCCCCCTTTGACGAGAATGCCGTTTTCTGCACCTATTCCTGTGCCGACCATTACTGCGGTAGGAGTCGCTAGGCCAAGTGCACATGGGCAGGCGAATACGATTACAGAAATGCAGAGTTTAACGCAGACCATCAGCTTACCACCACTTTCAGCCTGTAAGAAGATTTGTGGCGGATTTCTGAGAGCGTGACTGAGCACCATCCAGGTGATGAACGTCAAAAGGCCGAGAATCAGGATAGTGGGGACGAAATAGCCGGCAAGAGTATCAGCTAAGCGCTGAATAGGGGCTCTAGTGGTTTGCGCATCTTGCACGAGCTTGACAATCTGACTGAGCTGAGTATCCCGACCTGCTCGGGTCACGCGGAAGTCAACACGGCCATGCCCATTAACGGTCCCACCAATCACGTTGCTGCCCTTTTTCTTCTGGACTGGAATTGCCTCTCCGGTAACCATGCTCTCGTCTACATAAGTTTCGCCTCGCACAATAGTTCCGTCGGCGGGGATCTTATCTCCTGGGCGGATAATGACGATATCACCAACAGATATGAGCTCGGTAGGAATAACCTTGGCTTCTGCTGCGTTGCCATCGCGGGCCGGAGTTTCTGGTTTTCCAGAATCCGTAATTGTGTCCCAATTTTCGGCGGCCTTCTCGGCAGCGATCGGATCGGCGTAGATGGTAGCCATAGATGGGGCCAGAGACATGAGTCGAGAAAGAGCCTTCGACGTCTGACCTTTTGCACGGTTCTCCAGGAAGCGGCCAAGGGTGATAAAAGTAATTAACATGGTGCTGGTATCGAATATGGTTTTTGGTCGGGTATGTGGCGGGAATAGGAGCGAGACGAGCATTGCGAAAACGCTGAAGAAAAATGCAGCAGAAGTTCCTAGCACAACGAGGACATCCATCGTTGGCGACTTGTGCTTGATAGATTTATAAGCTGAAACATAAAATCGCTTGCCTATGCCAAATTGCACGGGTATCGTTAGAACCAAGCAAATAACATCACCCAGGAAGAGACCAGGAAGCAATTCTAGGCCACCGAAATCCAAGATGGGAATAGCCATGGGAAAGATCATGCCGATGAAGAATACTGGGACTGCAAAAGCTACTGACACCTGGAAGGCCCTTCTCCATTCTTGGATCTCTCTCGTCTTTGCAAGGGATTCTAGTTGCGCATTGTTGTCGTCGTTATCCGCAACCAAGGCATTGAATCCTAGCTTCTCAACTTCTTCAACGATCGCGCGCAACCCAGTTACCGTCGGTTGGTGGGATACAGTGAGTCTAGATGTAGATATGCTCAACCTAGCAGAGTTAACGCCGGGCAGAGTGAGCAACGCATCCTCAATGGATTTGGCAGCCGAGGCATCTGGGTTTCCGTATATCTTGAATTGAGCGGTAGAAGACGCCCCTGAATGGTCCGTAGTCTCGAATTGCGTTGATACAATCTCGGCACCGAATCCGCAATCTTCAATAGCTTCTGCTATCTCTTTCGCCGTTAATTTCGACGTATCATGAGTAATAACCGCTCGCTCTGCCAGTAAACTGATATTGAACCGTAGCACACCATCGAGACTAGTGACACCGCCCTCAACAGCAGAAGTACAAGCGCCACACGTCATACCCGTAATTGCGACGGTGGTCGTAGCAACAGTTGGCTTAGGCTCCGAGCTCGCTGATTTTGTCTTCTTGGCAGTTTTTGATTCGTCGCTAGATACTAGAGTGGCGCCAAATCCTCGATCCTCTATGATTTCTATTATCTTGTCGACAGGTAGTAGAGAAGCGTCATGCTCCACAACAGCTCTTTCTGAAAGCAGCGATATGCTGAAGTGTTTTACTCCTGTCACATCCGCAAAACCACCTTCGATTGCCGACGTGCAAGCTCCACAAGTCATACCCTCAACAGCAATCGTTGTAACGGTAGTTGGCGGTTCGTCATCGTCATCGTCTATAGCCTCGAGTCTCGGGGTCTGCAATGGGGTTGGGAGATCCGTTGCCAGAACTTCGGCTTCGAATCCCCGATCTTCAATGATTTCTTGTATTTGCTCGGCAGGGACTCGTTGCGGATCGTGCATTACCACTGCGCGTTCCATCACCAGACTTACGGACACGCTACCAACCCCATCGACACCCTTGAAGCCCGCTTCAATGGCTGAAGTGCAAGCGCCGCATCTACCGCTATGTTAGCCTTAAATTCACTAATAGGTTATGCAACTATGGGATCATACGTCATGCCACCGACTTTCAAAGTCGTAGTAGCCCACCGAGTAGGGTTCGGACTCTGTAAAGAGGATCGGGTTGGTCCCCTCGGCGGGACTTTGATGTGTCCGGGAGCCATAGCTGATGACGATGAGTGTAACTATTGCGATATTCCGGGAGAGACTAGAAAGCGCGAAGGCTAAGTCGCTGGACCGTTTTTCATACGACTCGTAGATATCTTATGCGGCGAGCAGCATGGTCTAGTTATTGCAGATCATCTTCAGGGGACAAAGAAACGAGCCTAATATGCGGTAGAGAAAACGTCGAATCGACCAAACCCCAGCGCCAGGCGGGTGGTGGGCGAGATATATTAAAAAACGGTCTATTTCGTATGTAAATGCGTGCTGCAGGTTGGGTGCAGCCGATATGTATAGGTAGAGTAATTAAGGAAGAATTGAAAGTAAAATGGTCGAACGATGCCGATTCTTTTTTTGGGTTTGGAAGGGGTTTGTAAGCTGCCGGGACTGCGGGACTAGGGAATGCGCAACTAAATGTACTTTATTGGGCCGGGGTACACAGCATTATTAAATGTTCTAGGACAAATCGGGTGTTTTAGTCATAAATAGGACTGTGTAAAAGTCATGGAACCCCACTGTCCCTGTTTGCGCTTGACGGAGCTTACTCACAGCTTAGTTGGTACAGTGTGGCGCATTCCATTATACCGTGGATTAATACCTGTCCTTGGCATGAACTCCGGGCGAAACACGCGATTGATTCGTAACCTTCCGGACCAGGTAATTGAAGCGATCTTGGACTCGACCTTGGCTACCTAGATAATGGACAGATCTAGACATGTACGCGTATTTCTATTGAATGTTTGAGAGGAGATCAGTAAACGAAACCCGAAAAAAAAAGGAGTCACCAGTAAGACATTGGATATGCCGAACGAATGTCCACAACATCCGGTAAGTTCGGACCGTACGGAGTATGCAACCTCATTAGATGTACCGCCACTAAATTAGGTACACAACTTCCCTCGACTCGATATTATCCGGCAAAATGTCTCGTTTGAGCTAGAAGAATATCGATTGAGGACTTTTATGACGTCGTTAATATTCTCCTTTCATACAGAGGAGCAACTAGGGCGGTTATTGTTATTGTATAAGGTTGATACCTTAGGTATCCAATCTCAAATGCTCCCCTCTGTAAAATCGTTAGCTGGAGTAAGTGTATGAATAAGCTAAATACCTATCGATACCTTTACATATACACATATGTGTGTTACTTCATAGAACGCCTAGATAGAGCTAACATGATGCAGTGTCACAAACTAGGAATGACTTTGCCTTGCTCACCACATAAAGGTGTCTCTGTAGTTGGTTAATCATACGACATAGAGCCTTTCAATGTGTTTCTTATCTCACTTACATATGCAATGTCACAACCTAAAGAATCCCTCAGCAAGCTGACCGAGAGCAAGGAACAAGGAATATTTGGCGGGGAACGATAAGATAAAAGATGTGATGCCCCACAGCAGCGCTAGGTAGCTGAGTTAGTGGGCAGGGACCAGGGGACCCGAAGCTCAAACAATCATGATACAGGCGCCACTTTGAGGTTAACCACAACATCCAAACACCAGCGAATCCTAGCCTAGATTCAACACCCTCTAACCGACTCTATTCCTATTCCACCAGTGAGGAAAGGAATAAGGCGTTTCGGTTTATTCTTCCTAATTCGATTGAGACGCGTGTGAGAAAAGACCCCACCGTCCGTCTGCCAAGTCGTTACTCTCCCGTCGTTTCATCTACCGTACGAAGCAAGGTCCTGCGAGGCGATCTAGAAGCTTAGCTACCTAATCTCGCCCCTGGTCTTCTACTGTACCTTTCGGCCTTGTGCAAGCCTGACGTCGTTACACCCATAATCATATCGGCAAGGCTATCTTCACCATGGAGCAGACTAAGGCCTTAAACGCCCTAGAGGTGAGCATCTCATACCCAACATCATCATGACTGCCTAGATGGCCTTATTGTCACCCATACCTTGGCCACTGGGACTAACAACATTAATAGCCTTACCTCGCTCTCACCAAGTCCGCCACGGCGCCCAGAGCAGCAGCCGACCTCATCACGCAAGCCACCTCCAACCCGAACACCTACGTCTTCGCCGAGCTGCTCCAAGCACCACAGATCCAAAACCTAGTCCAATCCCCCGAATACGCCCCGTACCTCTCTCTCCTCGAGATATTCTCCTACGGCACCTTCGCAGGCTACACGCAAGCCCTCAGCACCACGCCCTCCCTCCCCAAACTCAACGACGCCCAAGCCCTCAAGCTGCGCCAACTCTCCCTCCTAACGCTAGCCCGGGACCCGCACAACCTCTCCTACACCGCGCTCCAGCAAGCCCTCAGCCTCTCCGACGCCCGCGCAGTCGAAGACCTCGTCATCAGCGCCATCTACGCCGGTCTCATCTCCGCGCAGCTGGACCCGCGGCACCAAACCATCCACGTATCGGGCGTATCCCCTCTCCGAGACCTAGAACCCAACTCCATCCCGCCCACGCTCGCGGCGCTGCGCTCCTGGTCCCGCCGCTGCACCGACACGCTCGCGGACCTAGAATCGCAGATCTCAGACGTCAAGGCCGCGGCCGCCGAGCGCGCCGCCGAGAAGGCGGCGTGGGACCAGACGCAGGCGCGCATGGTGGAGGAGCAGCGGCGCAGCGACAACGCTCTCGCGAGCGCGGCCGGAGGCGTTCATGGGCCGCGGCAGACCCGGCTCGTTGATGCTGCGGTGGCGAGACTACGAGGAGGTGGCAACGGCGGCCAGCGGAGCGGTAAGCGGGGAAGTGGAAGTTTGGAGGGGGGCCAGGATTCGGATGAGGCTATGGATTTGGATGAGGAGGAGCCGGAGGATGGGGATGCTGCTAGCGGTGGTGGTGGCGTGGGAGGGAGCTCCGTTGGGAAGAAGTTGCGGGCGAGACGGAAGCTTTAACTTAGTGATCTAGCGATCTTATGAGGCCCCGTCTTGTGTTGGTACGATTTGATGATGAGCTGAAATTGCATTTCTTTCTTTCATGAATGAGGGCCCTGAGGCGTTGGTAGGGGTCGGGATGACAGACACGGATTGACAGACGGGTTGTCTAGATTAGTAGAGAAAATCTATTATTACGAAGCAAGGAGCTGGGCATCGTCCTACAAATCATGGTAATGAATGGCAGCATACGAAAAGTTCCAGCAAGGGGAATCGCATAGAGCACAATCAATAAAGCAGTCCTATTCAAGGATAAAGCGCAGATGACATGCCTAGTAAACTTATCTCGTGGAAATCATGTGTAGAATCGATTGTAGTCTGCCAGCTCAAACGATTTGGTGACCAGACCGATGGGCTACATTTTACACACTACTATACACGAGGTTGGTAAAGTAATCAACTAGCAGAGTGCGAATATTCTTCTCTTTGATGATGACACCTTTTTAGTTTTCACCTCACACCTAAGAAAATCCACCAATGGGACAGTAAACGAAGAGAAGATGCTTCGACAATCAGCTCCAAGGAACAATGTCGATGCATTGGGACTTAAAATGCGATGAACCTATACGCCATATGCCCGACTCCCCCTTTTCCTTCGCACGTGAATGATGGGCACGTCCCTTCCGAATATTAAAAGGAAAAAAAGAGGTAGAAGCTTGCTTGCTTGCTCTTGCTCGATGGTATCACATTATCCTCTCCGCTCAAACCGCGGAAGAGTATTATTCAAGACTTGAAAGAAGTCTTCGTGAGTTGAGGCTCAACTCCTAGAAAAGATATGGTCGTAACGTCGTAAAATGAAACCCGTAGTACAATGATGAAATCAAACTGGAACGCGAATGAAGCAGATCATGCTCTTCGCTTATAGCCGGTGACCAGGCACGAGGATGAACAGCACACAAAGTGCTGCATCGACGATCGCAGTCACAGCGAGGACCATAAGAGAACGCTTGATTAACAACTTGCGTACGTAGGGTTCCCGGATACGAGTAAACTCGAAGGGTGTTAACTCGGTATAACCTATGAGAGCCATGATTGGATCTAAGGAGTACTGGTAGGAAGCGAGGAAGTATACTCCAATAGTAAAAGGTAGGATTTCCTATATATAAGTTAGATGATAATTCTTAGATGAATGAAAATAGTCAGGAGCATATACCCAGCATCGAGTTAGACGAGATCGGTCAAGGAAGATTAGGTTGAATCCTGTCCAGAAAGCTCCAAAGAGAGCAATGAGACCAATGATCAATCGCGCAATGAGAGTGGGAGGAATGAGGTTGCCAAAGGCACGAGCACGCAAGAATCCTGGAAATGCGTCCCTCTCCATCGCCTGAAAAACGTAATCCTTAGCGACGTCAAAAAGCTCAGGGTCATCACGGTTGTTTTCCTCGATTTCTCTGGTGATGTCGGCAGCAATAGTGCCATCTAGAGTAATTTCACGTTCGGCACCTGGGAGTAAAAAGGTGTAAAGGATCTTCTCGGCGGAAGCTCTGATATCTGATCGGGCGACGGTGTGCTCTGGCGAGTTCGAGTCGGTGATCTGATGCGGCGTGCTAGAGCTAAGCTGGGTGCTAGCACGGGCTCTTCGCTCCTGGCTGCTTGCCGGGGAGTCGTGAATGCCGCCGCTAGAGGCAGACTGCTCTCGCAGGAAGCTAGAGATCTGTGCATCTCGGTCTCTTTCCTTCTCATTGCCAAATCTGGCGGGTCCAGAATGAGAGTAGCTCATGTCGCCCATTGCCTCCAAGACTCTGGAAGATCGCTTTGACTCCTCCGTCTCCAAATCCGGTGTGCCCACCAGAACAGATCGTCGAAGTTCTCGGACGTAGTGACGGCACAGGGACATATGCTGTGCAACGTCTAGCCTATCTTCTGTAAGCAAGACTGAGTGTTGATTGACCGAAGTGAATAACATACCAAAAATCCAAGTAGTCAACAGATCGTTGCTGATCTCGCATGTAGATATAGAACGAGAACAAGTCGACCGGGGGTTGTGTACGACGGCAGAGGACCTCAAAGAGGGTAGGTAAGCGATTTCGTACCATGGTATCGGGAAGCTGTGGCGGTTGGTTCGCCTCCTCCAAAGCACCACCGGTGTACGCCATATTTATGAGTTTTTAATGAATTGTCGGATTGAGAGAGATCGAGTAGGTTGACGGAAGTGAAGATAATAAAGCGACCGATTATATCGATGAGATAATTAGAGAGTAGCTCTCCTTTGAGAATTGTCTGCGTCGCGTGAAAGGTCGAATTGAAAGGGGTTAGGATAATCGTTCACGTCGATTGTGGTTGTCGGCGCATAGAATTCATCGATTATACGTATGTATCGAGTCAATTGCTTGTTGGTTCTAGTTGCGGGACTACAATCGAACGAGTGAAATTGCGCTCGGCGCAGGGTGATGATTGTAAATATTGAAAAGAAAGGTCGGCGTTGGGCGGCTGGGCGGGAATCAAAAACTGGGTAGAGTTGAAATGATTACGATTCCTATCTGTCGTGGTTGCCGGTTTGGCGCCTGGGCCATTCGTTCTGAAATTGCTGGCAGGATGCCAGGTACCTGACCTACCAAATTAAAGGGCCTGGGGTACCTGAATGCGTGGCACGACATCGGCTGAGCCACATTACAAAGTCACACGAATCACATTGGATTGGTTCACGAAGATCCAAAAGGGTAAAACGATGCAATAGAATTGGAGAGTGGTGGATGGATGTGTTTCACGATACTCTTGCTTCCAGCTTGGAGCTATCAACTGCCAGTTTCCATACGAGTCATTGCCACTATCGTTGTAGACTATCTCTTTGGACCGGTTGTACCTTAGCAGCTCAAGGTTAGGTCAAGCCATTGTGCTCGGAGACAGGTGGGTCTTCTATGTAAGTTAGACCAAAATATTTTGGGTCTGCTAGACCAACGACCAAGCCACACAGCTCAATTTACACGAGCCACGCAGCCACATGCGCATCCTCCACAAACACAAATTTTATTGGCTCGCCTAGCGAAATTCGTCCTGCCCTCAGGTCTCCCACATCAGTGCCTCTTCAATTTTCAATTTCGCAAAGCGAAACAACAACAAGACCGAAACTTTTCGACCAGCACCCAGACCTCAGTCCAGTAAGACCTCCAACCACGAACCATTCCCGCCGATCCCGTAATCGAATCTAATCATCCTCCTCTATTCAGAAATGTCGTCGGCTCAGAAGAACCTCGCCGGCAAGTCGGCCATTGAGCAGGTCGTTACCCGCGAGTACACCATCCACCTTCACAAGAGAGTACGTCCGCACACACCAGTCGCGCAACAGGATTAAACCCGTTATGGTGCAGGAATGTTGATTGAAATGAAATAAAACGGCTGACGGATTGGATAGCTGCATGGTGTCACTTTCAAGAAGCGGGCTCCCCGAGCCATCAAGGAGATCAAGGCTTTTGCTCAGAAGGCTATGGTACGATACCCCCGAATCACCGCAACCAGTCCTGGCTCGATTCAATGGCATTTATCAACGAATATTACGACGAAAGCTACCCTCGCTAACTAGTTTTCTAGCAAACCTCCGACGTCCGTCTCGACCCCCAACTGAACAAGAAGGTCTGGGAGCAGGGTATCAAGGGTGTTCCGTACAGACTGCGCATCCGCATTAGCCGAAGACGAAATGACGAGGAGGATGCCAAGGAGAAGCTCTACAGTTATGTCCAAGCCGTCAACGTCAAGAACCCTAAGGGTCTGACGACGGTTACGGTCGAGGAGTAAAGGATGGCATCAGGAAAAGCAATGTTTCGTTGAGATACCGGCTGGGTTCGAGAAGGGCATGGTTTCGGAGTTCCTTCTGGCTTCATGACACATTTAGATTCATCGATTAATGGATCAAGAACCGTGAACAACATTTGTATCCCCTCGCCCGTTTCGTGATCATGCCATTCGATGCGTTGCGATGATCGATGATTGATGATAGGATGGTTATGAACACCTTTTCTACAAAATAAATTTCTGCTACGCCCACCAGTAGATAGGTAAATCACGACAAGGCAATTGAACAAATTAATAATGCTCAGTGTTTCCATTAAGATGTGCAAGGAATTGCTATTCCTAGCCTAAAGCAACCTGTAAATGCAATTTGTACGGGAAACCGAGACCATAGTAGTCTAAACCCAGCAACTATGCAAATACTGACTCCGATTCTCCATACCGGGTGATCCCAATCGCCCAGATATATGATTCTTGACCAATGAAGGGGTATAATGTAGCAATTTAGTCGTCGTCTACGTCACGGTGACGACCCAGGACTTTCCGCTTGAACTCCTCTGCATCCTTATCCCATAGCTCCGCAGCCTCGCCATTCAATGGGGAAGCACTGTGAATAGGTTAGCTCTACTAAGGCTCATCGGGCTAGAACACGAGGGAACGAACTTGTTTGGTTCTCCTAGTAGACTTTGTAGACTAAGTAGGACGGTCTGGACATTGTAGGCAGCGGTCCACTTGTCCTTCAAGATGTCCAGACAAATACGGCCGGAGAAGTCTACGTTGGGATGGTATATGGGCGTCTTGAAGAGCACCGTCGGCGGCGCATAAGGGTAGTTGGATGGGAAGGAGAAAGACAGCTTGAAGGTGAGACCGGCGTACGGAGTATCTTCCGGACCTTCGATTGTTGCAGACCACGACATCAAATTTCCGTCCGCTGAGGGGAAGGCGGAAACACCAGGTGCAGGCGAGGTCATCAACTGCATCAGCTCCGTCTGTAATCTAATGGGTATTAGCATAATACACGCCAGATGCGAGACCCAGATGAAATCGCGCTGTACCTCTTCGTTACACTCTGGGCATCCGGACCTCTTCGTGTGGTGCCGAGTTTAGCAGCTTGAACACTACCGGGTGCAGAGTTCTGGTTGTCTTCGGTTGCGAACTCCATGGTGGCTAACAATCGACGTTCGTCGTTGATAATCGAAGCAAGTCACAACTAAATAGATGCTAAAGAACCAGGCCAAATAGAATAAAGACCGAGTCAAGCGGCTGTTGCTGCTGGATTCGGTGATACCGCAGTTAAGGGATTGCGATAGAAAAAAAAGGAAGACGAAGCGAAGCGATCTGGAATGCAGTGGCTGTCAGTAATGAAAGATCCAGATCAGAGGTACCACACCCAATTGATATAAGTGTCAATTAAAGACAGAAAGAAATTCGAGGTTGAGGAATGCTGTACGAACCTCTTTGAAGTTGTATTCTTAGGGAATTGGAATTTTCAGGAGGGAGAATAGAAGAGAAGCTAAGAAAGGCAGGGTCAAT
This sequence comes from Hypoxylon sp. EC38, assembly GCA_002120335.1. Taxonomy (NCBI): domain Eukaryota; kingdom Fungi; phylum Ascomycota; class Sordariomycetes; order Xylariales; family Hypoxylaceae; genus Hypoxylon; species Hypoxylon sp. EC38. The sequence continues at coordinate 702,994 of KZ111237.1, read as the reverse complement.
TGCTAATTTGTAAACAACAAGTCTCTGACGTCCCGCAGTGCCAAACTCCTATGGCAACCGCGATAGAGATCCATCGATGCGCCCCCCTACATAGTCTAGCGCCATGGGTCTCGCTTCAGTGGGTTTGGACTTTCCGTAATCGATAAGCCATTACCTAAACCCACCAGTCAAGAGCTCGCACCGTCAGGCAGGCAGCCGCGGGGACCCTAAATGGTCACTGCGGAGTCCCCTAGATCCCCTAGAAGGAAGGATTCATAGCCAATGAAATCGTGTCGTCGCGAGACAATCTCAAACAAAAAACATTTAAACGTGCTTGACTCAAGTTTAATTGATTATTTCGACGCGACGAACCGCGTTTATATGAGTTAACATGGTATGTTTTCCAGTTATTCATTCTTGTAAGATATTCCTATGCAACTAGTGGCTCAACACATCCCGTGTTGTCGTATTGTAGACGTCTCCTCTAATCTAATCTCTACATCTTCAATCTTGCGTCCCTTGTCCACTTTTATACATAGTCCTCATCGACGAATCATCTTATACGACGAGAGATTGGATTCACTAACATGATGCAGTCTCAACTCGACCCTCTACCAACTGATCTCCCCTTCCGAATAATATCCAAGACTATAGGAAGGGGAGCATATGCATCGTGAGCTTCACGACGTCTTATTTCCTAGTGTCTGCCTAGTTTCAAATGCTGACGAATATCACAGAATCAAAAAGGCCATTCCTCTAGATGCACAAACGCCAGTCTTCGCTGTCAAGCTCATCCACAAAGGCTACGCAGTTAAACATGGCCGCATATCAGCTAAGCAGATTGCGATGGAGGTATCATTACATTCTCATGTTGGACAGCATCCCAACGTGATTGAATGGTTTGCCACAGGCGAGGACACCATTTGGAGATGGATAGCAATGGAGTTTGCCGAGGGTGGAGATCTCTTCGACAAGATTGAGGCCGATGTGGGCGTTACTGAAGATATCGCTCAGGTCTACTTCTACCAGCTCATCAGTGGAGTGAGTTTTATACATTCCAAGGGCGTCGCACACCGAGACCTGAAGCCAGAGAACATATTAATGTCGGATAACGGCAACTTAAAACTGGCAGATTTCGGCATGGCGACAATGTTCGAATACAAGGGTCAAAGGAAGCAAAGCTCGACGATGTGTGGTAGTCCCCCCTATGTGGCCCCTGAAGTCTTGGCGTGCGGTCGAGTGGATAGGAAGTCTAATGAAGTGACTAAATACTCGCCTGAGCTAGTGGACATCTGGTCATGCGGTGTCATTCTATTTGTCTTGCTCGTGGGAAACACGCCGTGGGATGAGCCAACGTCGCAAAGTTGGGAGTATATGGAGTATAAAAAGACGAATGGTCGAAGTTCGGACAGCCTTTGGGAGAGAATACCTGCAGATGCGCTATCGCTTCTCAGGGGTATGATGAACATCGAAGCAAAGAAGCGGTTTTCTTTCGCCCAAATACGCCAACACCCGTGGTATACTCGTCACAATAGATTCCTCACCACAGACGGTCAGATCAATGATCCTGTCAATCTAGCAACGAAGATGCTAGAGAATCTCCGTATAGATTTCAGCCAGCAACCGTCCCAATCTCAACGTCAATCACAGTCGTCAAATGACGCCATGGATATAGACAGCGGCTACGGCAAGATGTCCTCAACCCAGCCAGAAACACCAATTAACGATGTCTTATTCGACTGGGAGAGACCCGCCCTTCGCACGCTAGCCATATCCTCTACGCAACCTACATCTAGATCAGACGCAATAATACCCCCTTCAGCCACACAGTCTATCTTCGACGCCCTAGCTGAGGAGCCGTCCATGAGCCAGTTCTCGCAGACGCCTGGTGTACCACTAACACTAACTCAACGCGCGCAGCGTTTCAAGGACATTGTTCCTGCCCACTCATTCACTCGCTTCTTTTCACACATGCCGCCGCAACTGCTTGTACAGATGCTTAGCGACGCGTTGCACAACCTCAATGTACCTCTGCCATCTATGCCAGCGTACGTGGGCCAGGGCGATCACGTTTCCACGCTGAAAGTTAGGACCGTAGATGAGCGCAAGCAAGGCCTTCACGGAGAGATCCTTGTCGACAAGTACTACTTACCCGAGTCACAGGAACTCCTCGAGGTGCGTTTCGTGAAGCTCAAGGGTGATCCACTGGAGTGGAGGAGATTCTTCAAGAAGGTTGTGCTGCTGTGCAAGGACGGCGTGTATAAACCGGAGGCCTAGAGGGACCGCCCGGTCGACCCGCTGGGTAAGAAAGAGATGTTAGCCCCGTGAGCACAATGGAAAGGCCTATTACTATACTACTACGATGATTACTAGAGCCGCTTAGCTCGTTGCATGCTTCATTGCGCATGGGTTACAGAAAATTGCATATCACATTGCTGTTACGTTAGGAATTTTCTTATGATAGACCCGGCTTAGCGTAGACTTCTCTAGGTACATGTAGTTACCACTAGACAGCATAATACGAGTGCGATGTTTTTGCTAATTTAACATGGGCGCCGTCGCACATCCAGAAGTCGACCTCGTCGATGACGTCCGCCACAATGTCCTCGATCATCTGCTCGTCATACCGCTCAGCTACTGCTCGGATTCTATCCAGCTTGCCTTTTGTGGTTGATGTTGCGACTTTCACGGTGTCGGTACCGCCATCTGCGTCGATCATCTCGACATCGCCATCCATGTCAGCGTCACAGTAACCCGGGGGCGGGTACTAGAAGTGAGGTCCAAAGTTGACCTCTGCCGCACCACTGCGGAACACACTGATTGCTGGGTAGTATCCCGCCATGCCATACCATCTCATGAAACCAACGACCATTTTCCTAAAACACTGTAGACTTCACCCGTGCCCCTTCCCATTCACTCCGATCCAACTATTAATTCCAAGCCGTCTCCGGCTCCTCAACCACCAGTCCTGTCTCAATAGGACGGTCCCTTCCTAGTTCTCCGCGTCAATGTCCGACGCGGAAGCCCTCTAGCCAACGCTCAAGAGATCCTAAAAAGGCCTCCATCATGTGCATTGTGAAGTTCTCACCCCCATCCCACTGATGGTACGAAGGAGATGTGTTGCGCCAGTCCTCAGGGGCGCAATAATGCCAATGATCATCGTCGTGATAGCGTAGGACACCCGTGTACAAGCCACTCCGGTTGAAAATCACGCGGTCTATGACCTCTTCGGCGATGTGGTGGCTGTGGTGGCTGTGGTGGCTGTGGTGGTGGTGATGGTGATAGGGGTGATTGTTGTTGTTGCTCACAGGACCAACACGTGAATCGGATTCCTGAATGCTGACAGGATACTGGAAGAGACGGCCCGTGGGACCTATGGTTCCCTGGGGGGCCATGGGAGCTTGGCGGGGGGCAAGGGGGCGAGGCCACGAACCTTCTAGGGCGCTGTCGAAGGGACGAACGTCGGAGTCGAGGTTGTGAGTCCCCTTCTGCATGGCGAGGAAGATCTTGTCACTCGTGTACAGGTGAGGGGCAGCACGACTGGAGAAACACCAGACGAAGGGTGGGATCTTGTGGCTGGGGTTGCGAGTATTGTAGTCAGTGATCTGTTGGTAGATACCGGGCGCGAATTTCAGGCCCAGTTCAGCTTGAATGTCAATTATGCTGGTGCGAGCCCAGGGGTTGGCCGGGGTGGGACCCGCGGGATAAGCAGAGGATGCAGTATCTCCCTCTGGGAAGTAAAGGGGAGTATCGAGCGGGTTGGTCATGTTGTCCTAGAAGTGAAGCGTTAGTAAATTTTTATCATATTAGGTAGATGTTAATGCATTCTTACCCGAGGCTGCGCAAAGATACGGTGCATGATATCAAGAAGTTTCTCTCTGACATACTTGCGAATCTCCTGTTCGAGCGAGAAATAGTTGAACAGGACGCGATCCAAGTTGACGATAGGGGTCATGACGGGGTCATTAAGCTGAACGGTGGTGTTGGGACCAACTTCATATGGGCTGCAGGTAACGCTGGGCTCTGTGATCACGAGCATGCCAAGGGCCACCAAAAGGAGGGCGAAGAAGGTAAGGACTCTCATGGTGACTGATCTAGGGCATTCAAGCAGTTGAAGAGAGTGACGAGCGATAGTAATGAGTGAATGAGTACGTAAAGGAGTGTGACTTTTAGGGGGTGTACGGAAATGTGAAGCAATTTTCTGGAGATGTAGGCGATGAGCTGAAGTTGATAGCCCTTGGGAGAAGGGAGAAGGAATGAAGGAAGGACGAAAATAAAAAAAAAAAGTTGGAGGAACCCCCATACAGGTACGAGAGGAAGAATTTGTTCAGTTGAGGTCACTTATGCGACTATGATAGCTCTGTTATATGCGAATGGGGCTAGGTACTGGGCACTGGGTACCTTGTACGGTCAGCCTTTGCAGCTCATACTGATTAATTATTAGTACCAAGGCGAGAGTAACCTGTGAAATCGTATAGGGTGTCGGCCAGAAACATGAGTGGGCCATACGATGGCTGCCGGAGGTTGGAGGGCATCGGGCTTCCGGATTGGATACTATCTGAGTGAGAGGACGATGATATACTCTGTGACGTACACCGATCAGTTTTCACTTCTGGAGCTGAGAAAGACGGGATTATCTGCCTTTCCATGTTCATAAAGCATCGCCCAGTTGACATTTTAAACTGCTTGGATGACATGCAGTATTACAAAGGGGGTAGATTTCTTGTGCTAATTGCTAAACTACCTATGGCAAATCTTTACCACGTTTAGGATGTCGAGGAGGAGCTCGAGAATAGGACTCAGAAGAAGAGTTTAGAAAAAGAGTAGACCGTCTTATGGGCTGATCTTCATGTATATGTGGGATTCATCAAGTCTGGATTCGTGTTTACTCGTCTCGGCCGCAGAATCTTGAGTTGATTAATATTTTAATCTACACATATTTAGTGTAAATTACCCCCTCGATAAGAATATCGGAGTATTACTGGAAGTACGATATACCAAAGTAATTGAACTTGGAGAATACAATAATCTAAAGACCACCACATCATTGATGCGAACGAGTGAATTAATCCTTATATCATAAGTCAAGCTTCTTGAATAATGATTCTATAACGTTTGAGAGACGAATTATACTCTTTGTTGGCTTTGTCGTATTAGGGATGACACTCTAGGAATAATCTATAATTCGGCGAGGACTTCTTAGTTTTCAAAATCTGAATGGAACGGCCCGGCCAGGATTTATTCGTCCCTAAAGAGAAACACTCCATCTAGGAGCTCGGAGGAATAGAGGCATTTATATATTTGTACTGCTAAGATCTGGGTGTGGTAGCTGTCTACAGGTTTATCTAGGAGGACCATATTAAGTTCGAATCGACTACCGAGTTAATTAGGTAGTTGATATAGCTGGATTTTCTTATGATGCGTACTGTTAAGCCTTTGAGCTCTTGAATCGGGGTTTTGTGTGTATTAGACTTAAATAAACGATATATTATGTTTAAAGGGGAAGTACTGGTATTTAATACGGTGTATAGGACTCTATGTTAAACTTCCATGCGTCACCTCGGGAAAGGTTACGACTGATATGGCAGAACAAAGTTCGAAATCCCACCCCCTTAAATATCACACACAGTTTCCAACATAAGACAGTGTAAGACCTTTGATTCTTGTTATTAAGTTGTCACAGTTCCGGCATTCCGGATCACGTGCTCCGCACGTGAATCAGTGGGCAGCTCCATACGTATTTAGAGTACACCGCTAATTGGGAGCAAAGCTCTTTCTTTCTTAATAAATCATACCGTTCAATCAATCAGGAGATCTGGCACCACAATGACTGTGTAACATAAGTTGTAAGTCGTATTTCATAGTTTTCTTATTTTTATTCATGGCGGGAAAGCTTGCGCAGACTCAAGACAGATGGGAAGCCTTTAGTCACTGTCTTCTCCTCCTATATCTCCTTATGTCCTTTGCCTCCTTAATAGCTATTTACAGTTGTCCAATCAAACGTTCCCATTACTGCTAACCTGTATCTTTCCTTGTTATCTCATCGTCGTATTGATTCGTGACTGATTCGTGGCTGTCAACAGCTATTTGATTTGACCGTATCAAGTAGCTGTAGTAACGTCGATTTGGAGTAATTAACTGCTGGCAGTTTTTCTCTTCTCTGATTGGTCTAAGCTCGTACAGCAGAGCCTCAAAGCAGAGCCTCAACGTACGTGAGCTCTGTATCAGGTAGGTCTGCCAACAGGTCCAGGTTTAGGTCTCCTCCTCTTATTTTGACGAGTCTCAGGGTGCGGACGAGGTGATCTCGTCGTTGTCGGTCGGGGAATCGATGCAGTTGCATCGGTAGCTGTATCGGTAGCTGTATCAACAGCTGTATCGATAGGAGTATTGAGAGCTGAGGTCGATTGATTAGTCGGTCTTCGAATTATCAGCTCTAGCGTTGGCAGGAGTGGCGTTGTAGCTGTGCCATTTTTCATCATTTCTTCGAATCTTATCTTCCTATTCTCTTTGTATCGAGCGTTGGATGCGCTAATAAAGCCGTAAGGTGCGTACGAGGTGACCTCGTCGGCTTCCCTAGCTGGGAACGGGATAAATTCTTTGGCATCAGCTATCGTTGCTAATCTCTCAGCTCTGTTGCGACCGATCTCACTGTATACCCCGTGATAGTACAGGTAATCAGCTACAATTGTACGAAGGTGTGGCGACATTCTCGCGAAGTGTGTTGTCGTCCAGCCTTCGAAGAATTCTCTGAAGTTACACCAAAGGTCCTCGTCTTTATTACCTCCTATCAGGTCCTTGAAAAATAAGAAGCTCTCAGCAACGTATGTATTAACCTGCTCTTTGGTAGCTGCCGCCACATCTGAAGCGTTGAGATCGATACCTGAGGAGGTCTTGTGGATGTAGGTCTCAAACACGTGGCTCCAGGTCTTTGCTGCCATGGTGACAGGTGTATCGAGAGATAGGTGTATCGAGAGGTCGATAGGTGTTCAGCTGTATCGATAGATCGATAGATCGATAGCTGTTTAGCCGTATCGAGAGCCGTATCGAGAGGAGTATCGAGAATTGTATCAGTAGCTCTATCGAGAGCTGTATTGAGAGTTTTATCGAGATTAGGTGTATAGGGTGTATCAAGAGGAGTATTGACAGTTGTATCTTTAGCTGTATCTTCAGCTGTATCCAGAGATCGGTAGCTGTATCGTCGGGTGTATCAGTGGCTGACTGGCCTATCAAAAGCGTCGGCTCTTGAGTGTGTGTGGTTGCCTAGTAGCAACAGGTTCGATCGCGAGAGGTGCTGTCGCGATTAGGGTGTCGAAAATAAGGTGGTTAGGGTGTCGGATCACTATAGAAGCTGTCGGATCGCGATAGAAGTTGACTTGATAGCTGACTGGTCTGGCAAAAGGGTCGGCTTTTGACAAGAGACGTGGGATTGATTCAAACAGGCTTTGCGCAACAGAATGGTTGCTGTTGAAAAACAACAGCTCACTGAAGCAATACACCTTCTTGATTAATCTCCCAGGCTCACCTCTTCTTGTCCGAACCGTTCAGGTATTAAAATACCTGCTGGGTTCTTCTAAATGAAATCCTAGCTGTCCGTGACTGACTAAGTTGTCCTGCCAATCACTAATCAGTGTTAGTTAAACAAGGTGTATTAATATAATCAATACAAGTCATATACTACAGTACGATCAAAAGTGAGAGTATTCCCAAGTATGTTATTATTATTGTTAGATTAGTGTATAAGTTAGGTGTGTGAGACAAGGCTATTAAATAGCCTTGTGGCATACTGATCAATCAGGGCTAAAGCCCTGGTAAATACATTCCGACAGTCACTATGAGTGTAGATAGACTGGGATAAGAAGAAAACAATAGACTCTACTTGTCATTCAACACAATAATTAATTATAATGTGAATTGTCGTATTTATGACTAATCATATCTAGAAGTTTGAGTATCCCCCTTTCCATGTTGTACATATTACATAAGAAAAGGCGGATTAAGGATTAAGGTATAAGCTTAGTCATACAATACCTGTGTACTTAGCTTATCGATAAGTGACGAGCTAGGCCGAGCTGCCGACAGCTCTAAGTTCAATTTTCCGTCAAACCGATACGTCATGCAAATAACTTCAATTTCTACCATCGTTTTCTACTATTGCCAACACCGCCTTTGTCTAGTTTCTTAGCCTCCTATCCTATTAAGGCCTCCCTTTCACATACGCGGTGTCAGTATATATTTCCTGACTGCTCTACTTATTATGAAAATATTGAAAAATCAAAACACCTTCTTCCTGAATTAGAGAGCCAAAATTTTTCGACGTAAATATTTACTCCAGCCTACATAGGGACCCAAATAAGATCAATTCAGTTTATACTTCCCACTAATGCAAAAACGAGGTCCGGAAGTGCAATAGGAACCCGAAGGATAATTGAGGAGCCCTGTAGAGGCTTTGGATCGCCATCCTCCTTTCTCAGAAACATACCTAGCCCGCCACCCATCTAGCGGTCCATTGATTTAACATGGCGGCCAAGGGAGACTCTCCTCGTGGAGGACCGAGGAATTCACCAATGCGTTTCATCTCCGTCGACAATGTTCTACAATACGCTTCCGAAATTCCATCCGGCCAGCCACGCGTCCCTCCGCAACGTGGTCCACGCAGCATATCTGGAGTGCGACGCGTGAGTGGAGGAGGACTTCCCAATCTTGCCTCACGCACAGGACAACATAACATGCCATCACGGACTACGAGAATCAGTGAGAAGCTGGTTTTGTTACCCGAAACGATTGACGAAACGGAAGCGGGCGATGAAGAAGCCGAAAATCTTCTCCGCGAGGATGAAACGAGACCGTTGAAAGATGAAGAATTGGATGTATTGAGGAAAAGAGGTGGATTACGTGGGAAGAGCTACGCCGAACGCCTGCCGAAATTTGAGAGAACCGAGAAGCTGTCGAGACTTACAGCGTATTGCACTGCACAGGCTTACAAGATGAAGTCGACTTCGGAATTCCTGCGCAAGAAGCACGACGCGAAGACGAAGCTCTACGATGATTGCCTGTATACGGTCTACCATATCCCTCTACTCCCCGGTGTAGACGGCTACCGCGTTAGAAGCCGACCGATTCTCAAGACCCCTGGTACAGGCAAGACAGTTCTCGATCTCGAAATCGAGCGGAGCGAACGAAGCGACGAGCACATGGGATACTATGAATACTATAGATATGGGGACCGAAGTGGAAGTCCCAATCACGAGAATGGCAGTTACCAATCTGAGTCTGAGGACAGGGGTCGGGATACTGAGAATCGTCATTCTCAACAAGATCATCAATCTCTAAGTCCTATCAATAGACTTGCTCCAGATGCGAAACAATTCGCCGAGATGTTCGTATTCTCATATGGCGTAGTTGTCTTCTGGAACTTTACAGAAGCGCAAGAGAAGGCTATCTTGGCCGATATCACCTTTGCAGAAACCGAGGGCGGGGCGTCATTGGTAACACGTCCCCTCGACCAGAGCGACGTTGAGACGGAGGAATTCCATTTCGAGTATAATGCGGATGTGAAGAGACCCCGGATTTTCAACGACATGATCACACTTCTTCCACGATCGGATCACATGGTCAAGCTCACTATCAGCCATGCCATTGCACAAAGTACAAAGCTCTGCTTCTTCGAAGAACGAATGTCCGAGACTATGTTGAACGCCCAAGATGTACCGAAGCGGCTGGCTCTCACTGGAGAGCTAAATATGACGAGAACCGAGATTGTAAAGATTCTCGGACGCTTGTTCAAGAGCCGCGTTGAAATCAACCTCTGTAAGTAGCACCAAGCCGCGAGACACATTCGAATAGCACTAACAAGGTTGAATAGCTTCGAATATCCTCGATGTCCCCAATTTCTTCTGGGACTCGGAGCCGACGTTGCATCCGCTTTACGTCGCCATTCGTGAATACTTGGAAATCGACCAGCGAACAAAAGTGCTCAACGAGCGGTGCCGTGTTTTCCTCGACCTTGCAGAGATCCTTTCGGATTCGGTCGCTGACTCGAAGATGAGTGCTATTACGTGGATCATCATTGTTCTTATCATTATTAGTATCTGCGTTACGGTGACTGAGGTAGCTTTACGATTCGGTATCTTGACGAAAGAGAGAAGCACCGGCAACGGCGTCATTACCCCGGATGGTGCGCTTGGTTCTGGGTGGGTTGCCGTTAGATCTAACGCTACTCTCGCGGAGTTGAGGCAATGGGGTGTAACACTAAGTGAGGAAGAGAAAACTGCTGTGTGTGGCGCGGATTATGTTGGAAGGACGTTTGCAGGCATTTGATTCTCCATATTCGTGGCATTTTCATCCCGCATATGCATTCTAGGAGCGTGGAGATTTGGCGTACTGGCGTAAGATTTTTGATACCCATACAGGGCATTGGGGGCATGGCATCATTTAACCTAGCATCTCAAGTACATAGGTCTACGTTGTCTTCTCATGCCAAATAATAACTATTCCACAGCGGCGTTCTCGGGCTTCACAGATGCTCGATGGTTGGGTCGTCATTCATTGGATTGTCTATATCATAAGATGTCTATGGGCATTAATTTCTAGATAAGTAAATTGGTCCCTTCATGGAATTCTCAATACGTCGTCAACGTTGACCACCTGCCCCGTAGCGATAGACTTATTTGCGGCAATCCCAGTCAATATGGACAGGGCGCCGTCAACGTGGCTGGCGGCCCGCATATACTCGTCAGTCGTGGGTTCTCCAAATAAGTCGTTCAGAAGCACCGTATCACCGCCACCATGTGCGCCGGTACCCTCAGTGATCTCAATCTCCTGCGGCTTCTCGAACAGCTTCCGCAAGACGATCGACCGCTTCTCCAATGACCCTTCTGCCGCCTGGTCACCGCCCGAGTTCACATAGCTGTTCTCCACTACCTCCATCTCCAGCCGTCCGCCCGTCCCGTTGAAGCTCACCCGGAACCCCTCCCACGGCGCATACGCCGTCAGCGAATACGTCAGCACAGCCCCGTTTCTGTACCGCACAAGCAAATTCATCGTGTCCTCGATGCTAATCCCGTCCCCAAACACGCTCTGGTCCCTATAATACGCATCCTCGTGCTCCGCATCAAGATACATAGCCTTAAGCTGCGGATGATCCTCCAAGTGCAGCGCAAACGGATCGTGCCGCGCATTCGCTGCCCCATGCGCACGCGCGTAGAACGACGACGGCGGCGCGCCCCGCAGCTCCGCGTTCTCGCGCCCGTAGAACTTGAGGTCGCCCTGCGCGTAGACGGTGGCGGGCCGCGTGCGCAGCCAGAAGTTCACCAGGTCGAAGTGGTGCGTGCTCTTGTGCACGAGCAACCCGCCGCTGTTGCGCTTGTCCCGGTGCCACCGCCGGAAGTAGTCGGCGCCGTGCGACGTGTTGAGCATCCACTCGAAGTGCACGCTCGTTACTTGCCCTATCGCACCCGACTGCAGGAGCGAGTATACTTTCGTGTTGTGCGGCGCGTACCGGTAGTTGAAGGTCACGCGCACGCGGCGGCCCGGGTTGCGGTCTACGGCGTCGAAGATTTCGCGGCAGCGGGGGGCGTCGATCGTCATGGGTTTTTCTGTGACGACGTTGACGCCTAGGTCCAGCGCCTTCACGATGTAGATGTTGTGCGTGCGGTCGATGGTCGTGATGATGACTTCGTCGGGCTGTGTCTCCTTGATCATCTGCTCGAAGTCGGCGGCTGCGTACGTGGGCACGGCGCTGTGGCCCAGCGCTTCGAGCTTGGTGTTCGCGTAATTCATGCGTGTCTGGTTCGTGTCGCAGATGCCGACTATGTGCGATGTGGACGAGTAGTCCTTCGCGATCGCCGTGTAGAAGAATATGGCGCGGCCGCCTGTGCCTACGATGGCGTACTTCTTACGCCCCGTGCAGAGGGGCGCTGTTATGTCGGCCATCGTGGTGGATTTTCTGTGCTGGCAATAACAGCTAGACGGTGCGATTCTAAAGCTCGAGGAGTACGGGAAAACCTGCTTGTCTAGATCCGGGATCCTGATGATGAACGTCTGAATGAAGTCACGAAGATTATTTTTTCACGAGATTTAGTTATTTGTTCCTTTCTCTAAACTTTGTATATATCGTGATGTTCGGCAGGCGAGGGACCTGTTCCTATTACCACTCACTTGGGTCGCTATCGGGAAAATACCATACGAAGCACGCAGGGAGGTAATTTGGAGAACGTTGGCGTTGGAGAATAGCCCCCACCGCTCCCCAAGGATCAGTAGTCTATATCTTGGATTCTTGGTTGAGACTTGGCGTCTACTCGGTTTGTTGAAGGGAACCCGTATCGTTTCTCTGACATGATAGTTTGAACACGAAGGGAGCTAAATAGGAGCTCCTAGTCTACTTACAGGTCATCGTTGGACATACAACTTTCTACGGTAGTTCACTTAGATATTCATCTGCCGAGACCGATGAATGGGGGTTAGGAAATTGCGGGGGTGATCTATTGGTTCGACTCTTCTTTTAGCCGTACCTGGGGTTGTCTCCGCCTCCGCCAGACCTACGATGCGGTGATTCTGGGGTTTAACTATTCCAAGGTATGCGATGTAGGTATCCAAAACCAATTGCGGGCCATTGGTCCCATCTCTAGCTCACCTTAGCGGAGCCTCCTAACCAACTATACCCCTAATCCAAGCTGATAAGGAATATGATAGTCTTGAAGCCGGTTAAACCGCTCGGCCTGCCTAGAAATTGGTCATGTTCTAACTACTCAAAAAAACGTCCGAGTGCGGCAGTAATTGGAGATTAGTCTTTGAAAACGGATTGACCATGGTCTTCTCTACTTCTTGCGAAACCCTTACGGAATACAATATTTCCACCAATGGGGATGTAAGTAGGTACATCGCCTTACACTATTTGTAAACTCAAGTTAATCGAAGCCAGTTTCATATATGGCTCGGTACTGAGCCTTACCCATAGGGCTATCATAATGCCGTATGCGGAGTTAGGTAGTACGACCATACTACCCCCACTTACGGGGATGTTCGACAAAATGACTGTAACTTTCTCGTTATGGCATAGGTGTTAATCTGGACCCATCACTGTGAATGATAGGTAATACTCAGTCGTCATACAAGAGGTTGAGATGTGGTAGCTATCCCGGGAAATACTTACACGCCCAGCCCGCCAGCGTTCCTTCGAACAGGGATCTCCGCATCCCCAGCCTACCTTATTCCCAGGTGTCTGGTACCGCTCTTCGTATAAAAGGTCTGAAGGAGGTGATCGTCGGTATAGAAAGCCGTTTACAGGCCCTCATCTAGTCGGACTTCTTTCGTATCCTCTCTCGCCTGCCAAGTTCCTCGAGTACTTTCTTGTTCGCGAGACGATATGACAGACGACGGATCGAAGAAAGCGTCAGCGGTGGCTGATACCGCCGACACCATAACACCAGTTGAAGAGCCTCCTCAACGAGCCCACGCCGTAAGCTCTCATGCAGACAAAGCCGCCCAGTTTATCGCCGAACATGGCGAAGTCAGCTTTACGTACGAGGAGGAGCGTCGAGTCCTACGGCGCATCGACATACGGATTCTCCCTCTGATTCTTGGTGCCTACTTTTTCCAGCAGCTGGACAAGTCTTCGCTCTCATACGTTTCCATCTTCGGCATCATGGAGGATGCCCATCTCCAATCCTTGGAGTACTCGTGGCTAGGGTCCATCTTGTACCTCGCGCAACTTATTTTCCAACCCCTTGCCGCCTTCCTCTTGGTGAAGCTTCCTACTGGTAAAGTCATTGGGACTGCTATTATTTGTTGGGTACGTAGTGATGTGTCTGCCTTATCAACCTATTTAAAAGGGTTGTATTTAATTTTTCACGAAAGAATGATAAACTAATGAGCATGTCTATAGGGAGCATGCGCTGCAATCATGGCGGCTTGCACCAACTTCGGTTCCCTTTTAGCCCTGCGCTTCCTCCTAGGCTCGTTCGAAGCGATGATCGCTCCGTCGTGTCTAGCAGTGACGCAAATGTGGTGGCGGCGATCCGAGCAAACCCTCCGAGCTTCATATTGGAACGCAATGAACGGCGTGACTTTCATCGTCGGCAGCCTGGTGACGTACGGCCTCGGCCACATCATGAGTACTAAGATATACAGATACCAGACCATCTTTATTTTCTGCGGCGTGCTGACCGTCATTTTCGGAATCGTGTTTCTGGTGTTCATGCCCGACTCGCCCATGGAAGCCAAGTATCTCAACGAGCGCGAGCGCATTATTGCTGTGGAGCGGCTACGTGCTAATCAGATGGGCGTCGCAAGCCGTCAGTGGAAGTGGGATCATGTTAAGGAGACATTTACGGACTTCAAGACCCTGCTGTGGTTCATCCTCATTGTGGCAATCTCAATTGCTAGTGGTGGTATCAGCACATTTGGAAACCTTATTCTCAAGGACTTCGGCTTCACCAATTTCAACGCCATCCTCTTCAGCATGCCAACGGGAGCTATCCAGGTTGCCATCATCATCGGCTCGGCTTGGATCGCTACCAGAATAGGCCGCAAGGGCATCGTTATTACAGGTCTTGCCTGCCTGCCCACCATTGGAACTGTCCTTATGTTGACGGTGCCCCGAAACGAGAACAATAAGGGGGCTCTTCTGCTAGGGTATTACCTCGTTCAGTGTTTGGGTGCCATCACTCCGATGGTCTATGCATGGTCTGCTCAGAACACTGGTGGAGATACTAAGAAGAAGACGAGTTCCGCTATGATGTTTATGGGAATGTGTACAGGTTAGCATGCAATTTTCTTGCTTTCACTCAAGAGCCCCTGAACTAACTTGAAAAAGGAAATATCATCGGTCCTCTCTTGTATAATACCAAGGACGCACCGCTGTACCGACCTGGCCTTATTGCCAACTTGATCATGTTCATCACCGTCGGTGTTCTTGGACTGTAAGTTATGATTATCCCCTGCCAAGGCTCCAATTAGCTGTGGCTCTTTATGCAGCTATGTAGCTTTTACGCATATATATGCACTTTAATGGGTCTATATATGCATGTAAGCCTTATAATTGTGAAAAGAGTTGTGTATTGACTTGTCTTGTCTGTTGATTGGAACCCTCCCGTCTGTGTCGAATAATATGCTGACTAGAGAGCCTAGGCTTATTCCAATGTATCTCATGGTCCTGAATAAATGGCACGCTAAGAAGCGGGAAGATCTCGGAAAGCAAGCTCACGTAGTCGACGAATCCATGATAAGGGGGAAGGATATTCAAGAGAGCAAGGCCGTAGAGATCGAGCAAAATGAGCCGTTAGGAACGAATATTGAGGACGACAATGGTTTGAACGATCTCCCCGATCTGAGGAATGAAGATTTTATCTATGTGTACTAAAAATTACGTATACTAGGTACCTAGGTAGACAAGTAATTAAAGACGGGATTGAGTAAGTATACTAGGAATAACAAACATCTATTCAGTTTGGAGTTTTGATCGTTACATTTCTGGTGAGAACTGCAGGATTCGAACCTGCGCGGTTTCCCACTACGCCAGAGTGATCCGGTTGATCTTGGTCACAAATACGCGAGCAAGCCGGAAATCCGACAAATCATCCTTAATCAGGCTCAACGAGAGACCAAGTTGGCTCCGGATGCACCATAAGTCCCGATGGATGGAGTTGTTGTTACTAGAATCTCCCTTTGAATAGAGTTGCGGACATTCATCGAGTTGAGTTGGACTTGAATCATTCACTATTGGTTTCATCTTTAAATCTTTCGCTGCCAGCAATGCCACTATAATTACAGGGGTACATGTGCTATAAAGGCCCAATAGTTATAGCGGTATATGCGCTATGGCTCCTTATATTTTTAGCACTATCACTCAAACCTTAGCAGGCGGAGCAGCTGACACAACCACTAATAGCTGATAAATATTATGTAGGTCTGACGGAAGGTCCCTATGGGAACATCTTTTGAAAGCGTCCTCAGTATTCAAACAACGCATATCTTGTTTTCGTTTCTTCTCAATTCCTAGCCTTGACGAATTCCTTTTGTATTTTTTGCTGCGATACTCCCATTGCGGGTATACATTATGTAACTATTCGAGTATAATATTAGGTAATCACCCGCACCTGGAGGTGGTGGAGGGGACGCTGGCTTAGGTAATTAACTGACCTGCCTGTCAGCCTGTCTATGAGCACGATTATCTGTCTGTGTTTTGGTTGTAATATGCCAAAATTTATGGAAATTCTCGATTTAATTGGCGAGAAAACTACAAGGGTTCATGCCATTTCAATACCTAACATAGCCCGCCAAGTGGCTTAGCTATATGCTACCTAGCTACCCAACGTATATAGCGTCAAATATACATGTAGGTCATACATAAAGTAGAACTTCCTTTTGATGGTGACGACTTAGGTACGGATGTCTTACTGTTTGAGGTATAAACCAAAAGAACACTGAGGCTGACGGTGTCTGCCTAGTCTCTATTTCTTCATTAAATTGACGACTAGATAGGGAGTTTTTACACATAAGACAATTTGCAATCTGTCAGCGAAGCTCACTATTTGTTCAATTTTAGAAAAATCTTTATATAAGGTAACAAGCCTCGAGAGCGTTCCAATCACCAGTGGGAAGTTTCAGCAGCAATCAGAGAACCCCCAATTGAGCAGTGGATTAACCAATGTCATTCTAATATACATCGGTGCGTTAACCATACAAATTTATTGCGAGATTTCGAAATTATGATTGAACAGG
Organism: Hypoxylon sp. EC38; assembly: GCA_002120335.1. NCBI lineage: Eukaryota > Fungi > Ascomycota > Sordariomycetes > Xylariales > Hypoxylaceae > Hypoxylon > Hypoxylon sp. EC38. The sequence goes on along the minus strand of KZ111237.1, from coordinate 686,296 downwards.
TGCATGCAATATTCGCAGCGCTGTTGCAGCATGATTCTTGGCTCGCAGAGCTGGCCGGCATCCTGCCTCTGTCCGCACTTATTGACTTCATCGACGTTCCCGGCATCTTGCACATTTTCGAGCTCACCGGGGCCATCCCACTATGGTGTTGGGCCGTTACTCCTTCCGGTGGTCGCCTTCTCCTCTCGAAGACAAACGTAAGCGAAAGCTGCTTCCTCGACCGTTTTGGCAATAGCCCAAGCCTCATTTGTCTTGATGGGCGATATGGAGATTCTTATCCTATGGCCAGTCCTGAAACTGTACGGTTATGTTTGAGCTCGATCAAAGGCACATATATCCCTAATGATCATGTCAATATGAACCGCGACGACAAAAGATTACAAAAACTCGAGGTCAGTTTTTTCACGGACGGGGATTCAAAATAAAGCAGCTTGTTAATGTTGCGATGCTTAGGTAATTCATGTCTCGCGGGTGTCGCACCCGAAGAAGCAGCGGTGGCCACAAGGGTACGGAGCAGCATCCGTATTTGGGTGGGTTTTGCTTCTAGGAATTCTTGTTTTTGGCTGCATGATGAAATTTTGGTGGATGGTTGCTTTCTACTTAATCGTTCCTCTGACTGGCGTTCTTATTTACATGCTCCACGGCAGCAAGCCGCGAAAGCTAGGGGCTAAGGCCGACGGTGGGAGTGATTTCAATCGGCTGGTGCTTGTAGCCCGGCATATGAATGAGGTGGATTGGCAGGTCTTTTACGGCGAAAGCGCCGTCGTGAACTCGCTACTGAATTGGCCGCTCCAAGTTGACCCTATCTTAAAAAAGGGACAGCCTGGCCTACGACTCGCTCTGAGGGTCTTGATTTTCTCGCAGTGGGTCATTGCAATCGGTGCGGCAGCAACTAAGGGATGGGATGCCTACGGTATCACATTCTGGGTTTGGTTTTGCATTCTTTCGCACAATTATGTCTTCTCACCAGAGAGGAGTACAAGTTCATGGTTACGCCACTTCGCTGAAATTCGGATGGAACGCTTTCAGACCCACTTGAGCTCTAGAAGAGCGCTTCTAAATGCTGTGGTGGCGCTGAATCCGGATACATTTGAGATGGATCTTCGTACGCGTGAAGACAAGGTCTCCCAACTTTACAGCGGCTCGCTCTTGTTGATAGATCCAATATTGAAAGCGGGTCCCGATCGGACGAGGTGGGAGGAAGCAACGCGGCTTGCAATGGTTGAAGCAAGGTTGAAGCGGCGTGAAAACATTGATTCTGGTAGTAAGAAGGACGATAAGTCTCCCACTGTTGTTGAGGAAGAGGATTGGAAAGCTACATACGGAGATCGATATTGGTGCCGATATATATCCGAAGGGATAGAGGTGGCTGAAAATATTAGTCAGCGTGCAGACCTGACAGGTCGATTTGTGAGAAAGCCTACAGGAAAGGTTGGGATGTGCCATTAGAACAAAATTACAGGATACATCTAAGATCTTTTATTAACCAACAAAAAGATTCCGACGAGAATCATGCATAGGGCTTCCCTGTCAGGGGATAATATCCAGGCCCAGTAAGTCCTGTAAGGGTCTCCCAAGTAACGGTCTTGCTTGTATCACGACGAGCGCGTTCCACCATCAGGGGTATGTCGATAGGCTGTCTCGAACTTTCTAACCCCCCAACGCCGCCATAACCCCGTACTTTGTCTTTATCAAATCTTTTCTGTTCGGTATCATGACCGGGTATCTCGGGAATCTTCATGTTAAATGCAGACCCTGTGGCGTATATGGCCCTTAATATCCAGCTACGGGCGTACGTATCCATCTTGGTTAATACCTCTTTCGCAGGAACGGTAGGTTTTTCTCGTTCGCACCCAATTCTAACACTGTAAAGTTTATTATACAATTCTTTCGAGGTATCCTTGTCGTATACGCATCCCACATAGTGGCTGTCGACACATGGCCCGGTAGTGGTCGAAAACATGTGTCGTTCTTCTGGCCAGCAAATCCCAACAAGAGCAACTAGTAGCGATGGAGGTTGGTCCACCCCTGCAAACTCATTGTAGAGAAGAAGACAGTGATCCCATTTATCTTCCAGAGTCTTTCTGATGCGATGTTCGATAGACAGATGCAGCGCATACGGCCTCAGTGACTTTTTGTCCTCTGCTGTTACGAGGCGAATCTGCCATGGACCAACAGCAGCACCATATTTATCAATCAAAACGTTTCCTTCATGAGTTCTTTGGCTTGGAAGATCATTAAGGGTGGCAGGAGATCCATCTAGGAGGTTTGAAGGGCACCAAGAAAATGGTCCGCCGGATGGCGACACAGTTTCGTGGCCATGGAGCAAGAATTTTAGTGGTACCTCTAGATATAAGCGCATGATTTTGATTGTTGCAGCCATTGGGGAATCTTCATAATCATAATCCAAGACTCGAGCGAGCATAGATGCAATGGCTATGCGATCGCGCGTCCAGGATGTCGAGCGAGTTCTCATGATCATCAGAAGGTCTGAGATGCTGGGTTCCTTCTTACGTAGACGACTGATCACTGCTGTTGCAACTATATGGCCAAGTTTGGAAAAAGAACCATTACGTGCCAGGATATCATCGTCTAGATCTTTGATAACCTGTTTGGAGTGGTCTGCTGGATCCCTGAATATAACTTTAACGGAATTAGATACCGAAAGCTCAAGAGCTGTCCAGCCGCGAGTGAACCAAGGCGAAAGAATGAGTGCCAGGGCAGCACTTCCGTCATCAGCCCAATCAAATTGAAGAAGATATGTGTCATGTATAATGGTATGCTTTGCGAGGGCATAGTTCTCATGCATCTTGCTAATCGCCTTCCGTCTTGCCTGCCGCTCAGGGGGTATGCAGATAGAGTCCCACCATATTCCGTCGCAATTCAATTGATCAGCTAGTTGCTTAAAATAAAATAGTAGACAGCTGTTTACCTCCCCTGGACGTGATATACCGACGCCTGTGCCATCTGACCAGACATGGGAAATAGCCATGAACTCGGTTGACTCTGGCGACAAGGAAATATCAATACAGTTCATAGAGGAAGTCGGCCAAGCTGTCGACTGATTCTTATATACGGCATCGTTGAGTTGGTGAATAGGAAATACGAGAGTGGAACAGTCTCTATCTGCACATTTGTGTAGCTGCGTTTTCAATGTGCTGTTTTCGTCCTGGAATAAACACAGTTCCGAACCGCATGTTTCATGGCCAGGGTGTTCGAATGATTTATGATTTGCGGATTCTTCTGCCAGCTCCATTAGGGCATAAAGGTCATCCTGGCCGCGCTCAGAGCTATATGCAAGGTTCCAGAATCGATTTTTGCAAACATTTATTATAGCTGCTTTTTCTAGTGCATGTTGAACCGAAGGTAGGATTATACGCTGAGGAATCGCGCCACTATGCCATGCCCAACTACGAGGATCACCCTTCCAGAAACTCAACATACCATTTCTGGTCGTTGTGCAAGGCGCCTGAACTTGCATCAGCAGAAAATATGTGATCTTGCATATATCAAACACCGTGGTGTCATCTCCGGGAAGACCAGTGTCACTCTTTAAATAGATTAAATTATCCAGTTGGTATGCTGAAAAATCATCAAACCACTGATACCCTGCTTTGGCAGCAGCAAGCTGACAAGAACCAGCAGTCAACGCCCACTTATAAAAGTTCTCCCATTTCCCACACGACGGCATGGCTCTTTCAAGTCGTGCCCTCTGTGCTCGGCAGCGGTGCCATTCGCATTCTTTCAGCCGTGCCTGTGTGCAAAAATATTGAACTAGGTCAAGAAAGGATCCATTATCCGCTGCCCACTGGTATTTTCGTGTATGCTCTTCTCGCTCATTGAAGTCTAGGTCTCGATGACGGAACTCTTCGTCAATATTCCGTGGATGGAAATCATATAGATGTACGTTCGCACACATGCGGGACGCTTTGAAATCTATATCCTTGGCAGAATCCAATAGGCTATATGCTGGATTAAAAACTGGCATCTTTGGAGATCCCCAAACGGAGTACTCCGGGAGGAATTGTTTCTGATGACCCAAAGGTGATTTGGTCTTCATTTCTTCTAGGGCCTCAGTCTCATCAGATCCTGGGCATTGGATGGAATTCATGAAGCTCTCCCGAGCTAAATGTTCCTGCTGGTACACTTCTTCATTGTTATTTCCCCAGAGGTGAGCCAACCGATTCGGTATGTCGACCATGATTATCTTGAATAAGAACGTATTGTCTTGGGCGTATTATCCTAAACATATGGGGGAAGGCTTATGTCTGTTAATACTCTAAGTTAGTGAAAATAAGAGAACAGAAATGATGGTTTGTGTGTTGCTGGCGAAGTGCTTGTTACGTGTCGGGCAGTAATACGTCAACTGGTTTAGGTAAGCAAGCCTTCATAGTGTTAATACCCGAGTTTTACGAGGGCTATTGTGTCGAATTGAAGAAGCTTATCAAGAATTTCCTATCGCGGAAATCTCAGGTGTCGATCACTTTGAAAATTTCGAGATGTGGCAGTGCAGTAGGAGCTGTGGCAGGTGTGGCAGGTGTTATAAGGGTAAAAAAAAAAAAAAAAATTAGAAAAATAAAAAATAAAATAAAATAAAATAAAATAAAATAAAATAAAATAAAATAAAATAAAATAAAATAAAATAAAATAAAATAAAATAATTAATAAAAAATAAAAATAATTTTATATATTTTAATATTAATTATTTAATAATATATATTTATTTAAATATAAAATAATTTTAAATATAAAATTATAAAGTTTTTAAGTTTTAATATTAAGTAATAAATTATAAAATTATAATTATAATAATTATATTTTTTATAACTTAAAATATTATAATTTTAAATATAAAAGTTAATTTAAAAGTTTAAAAAGTTTTTATATAAATATATTAAAAATTAAAAAGTATATATTTATAATTATATTTAAAGTTTATTACGTAATTATAATAAAATAATAGTAAAAATAATATAATTAAACAAAAAAGCGTAAGTTTAAATTTAACTTATAAAATTTAAAAAAAGTAAATAATATAAAAAATAAAAAAGTAACTAAATAAATAAATAAATAAATAAATAAATAAATAAATAAATAAATAAATAAATAAATAAATAAATAAATAAATAAATAAATAAATAAATAAATAA
>KZ111237.1:598485-680110 GCA_002120335.1 Hypoxylon sp. EC38 | reverse complement strand
ATTATTTAATTATTTAATTATTTAATTATTTAATTATTTAATTATTTAATTATTTAATTATTTAATTATTTAATTATTTAATTATTTAATTATTTGAATTTTTACTTTACGTAAAATTTAAACTTAAGCTTTAATTTTTATTTTTATAATTTTTACTATTACGTTATTATAATTGCGTAATAAAATCTATACGTAATTATAAATATATATTTTTTAATTTTAAAATTATATATTTAATTTTTAATATATATTTAATTAAAAGGGTTAGTTATATATATACCTTATATTATTAAAATGAAAATTTAAATCTTTATTTATTTATATTTTTTTTAAATCTTTAAATTAAAAATTAGTAAAAATATTAAATTTTATATATATAAAAGCTTTTAAGCTTTAATAGCTTTAATAGCTTTAGTTTAAAACTTTTAAAAAAATTTAAAACTTTTAAATTAATTTTATTATTTTAAATTAAATTATTTTAAGCTATAAAAAAGCTATAATTATATACCTTAAATCGAAATATATAAAATTAAATACGTTATTTAATAATATATTTTTATTTTTATAACTTTAAAATTAATAAAGAAATAATTTTATAAAAGTTAAAGGTTTTTTTATTTTCCTTTATTAATTAGTTATTTATTATTTATTAGTTTTTTATTAATTACCTTATTAATTATTTTATTATTTTTTATAATAATTTTTAAATTAAGTTTTAATATAAAAAATCTTTAATTAAAATAAAATAATTAATATAGTTATTTTAAAAATTTATATATTAACTATAATAATTAAAAAAAGTATATATATTAAAAAAAATAACTTTAATAAAGTTAATAAAAAGATATATTAAATATAAATAAACTTATATATAAAGCTTATTTATATAAAACATTTTTAATAAATTTTAAAATATATAATTTATATTAATTATAAAATTATTATTAAGTTTTTAAAGTATATTTTAACATTAAATAATTATAGTAAGTTAAAAATATTTGAAAAAAAGCTTTAAAAGAAAAAAAGGAAAAGTATAATATTTTAACCTTTAATAAAAAAGGACTTTTTTAAAAAAAGTAATAAATTAAGTAAATAATTACTTTAATAAATATTAAAGTTAAAGTTTAAAAATTTATTAAGTTATATTTTAAATTTTAATAATTTAAGAAAAGAAAATAAAAAAATAAAAAATATTATTCCGTTTAAAAAATAAATTTATATAGTTTTTATTCATTTATTTGCTTATTTATTTATTAAAAGGTTTTATTAATATAAGATTTAAACTTAATCTTTTATTTTTAATTTTACAATTTCTTTATTATATTATTATAATTATATATATTTTTAATTTAAAATATTAACTATATATACTTTAAATTAATTAAATGAAAATCTAATTATTTGTTTTAATATAATCTTTTAAACTTTTTATTAAAATTAATAAAATTATTAAAAGTTATTTATATAAAATCTTTTTTAACTTTTAAAGCTTTAATATTTTTTTAAAATAGCTTTTATATTTTACCTTTAATATTTTAATATATAAATATAATATTATTATATATTTTTAGTTAAAGATTAAAATGTTAAATTATTTATTTAATAATATAATTTTTATCCTTATTATATAAAAACTTATAAAGTTATTAAGGTTAAAAACTTAAGGTAAAAATAAAAAAAGCTTATTTTATTATTATATAAAAAAGGCTTATTAATTACTTTACTAATTACCTTATTAAATTTATATTAAAAATAATTTTTAACGTAAAATTAATGTGAAAAACCTTTAATTAAAATAATAAATATTATATAAATCTAAAATAATATTAAAATAAAAAGAATTAAAAGTTATAAATTTATTTTTAAACGAAATTATATTTTTTATTTTATTTTCTTTAATAATTAAAATTTAAAATATAATTTAATAACTTTTTAAACTTTAACTTTTATATTTATTATTAAAGTAATTTTTACTTATTATTATTTTTAAAAACTAACCTTTTTTATTAGCTTCTTTATATATTTTTAATTTATTATAAATCCTTTAAATTTAAAATATCTTTTAAAAACGTAATAATAATTTTAATATTAACTTATTAAATATTTTAAATTAAAAGTAAAGAAGGTATTTATTAAAACTATTTAAATAATAATAAAATAGCTTATTATATTAAAAAGAAATAATTTAATAATTTAATAATAAATAGGTTTTATTAAAAGTAAAAGTAAAATTACTTTAATATATTATAAAAGTATAAATCAGAAAATTATATTTAAATTATAAATAAAATATTATAATACTTTATAAAATTTAAATAAAGTTATTTTATTAAATAAAAAATAATTTAATTTATTAATAATTATTTTAAAATTAACTTAAACTTTAAAATAATAAAATATAATTTTATTTTTACTTTTTAATATAAATAGATTAATATTAATAATATTTTATTAATACTTTTAATTTAAGCTTTTATATATAATTATTATTAAATTTAAAGATTTTACTTTAATATTAATAAATATAAAAGTTTTTTAAAAAGTTGAAAATATTTAAAAAGCTTAAGGTTTAAAGTTGTAATAACTTATTAATTAAGCTTTTTTATAATGGTATAAAACTATTAAAATAATGCTTAAAACATAAGGTATTTAAAATATAAAACCCCGTATTTTTACGATTTTTATTTATTAAACTATTAATTTTTTATTTTTTTTTTATTTTTTTCTTCCCGGGTAGCTCGGTGTAAACTTTGTAAAACTCGGGCTTTTGTGCCACTAAGGGTGGCCTCTTAGTATCTGGGCTATTAGGTCGGATTACCTTAACGCTTAAATCTATACACCCACACTTTATTACATAATAACACCTTAAAATCTTTTAGCTTTTTAATTAAATTATATTATTTTTATTAATAATAATTTTTATAAAAAATATTAATAAATTATATTAAAACTATATTAAATTTTATTTTATAACTTTTAATATTTTCTTTTTTAAGGTTTTAATCTTTAAAGTTATTTACTACTTATAACTATATTAAATTTAAATAAAGTTATATTTAAAATTAAATTAAAATACTTATATCTTAGTTTTTTAAGGGGATTATAACTAATAAAAGGAATAAAATTATAAACTTATTAAAATTTAATTTTAATATAATTTTAAAGTGTTTTTAATAATAACTTATTATTTATATTTTTATAATTTTCCTTATTTTTATTTTTAATTTAAACTTTTTAATTATAATATTAATTAATATTATATAAAGATTTAATGAAAATAATTTTTTATTAACCTTATAAAATATTATAAAAGTTTTTATATAAAAATATAAAATTTATAAGTTCCTTATAAAAAAGATTATTTTAAATTAAAAATATATATAATTTATTCGTAAATTATTAATATTATTATCTAATTAAATAAAGCTTAATATAATTTACTACTTTATATTTAAGTTTAAATAAAAAATAATTTAAAATTAGTCCCTTATAAAATCTTTATAACTTTTTTTATTATTAAATTTATAGCTTAATTAGGGGATTAAAGTTTAAAGGGAGCTTTATTTTAATTTAATTTTATAATTAACTTTATTTAACTTATTAATAATCTTTTATTATTACTAAAAGGGTTAATATATTAAGATTAAAAGTATTTAAAATTTAACAATAATAATTAAAATAAAAATATAAAATAACTTTATAAAATATAATTGTTTAAATATAAAATTAATAATATAATAAAATAAAATATATTTAATAAATTAAAGGAAGTATTAGCTAAAATAATTATAAAATTTATTATTATATTAGCTATAAAAATTAATATAAATATATTTTTAATATAAATTTTATAAAAAAGTATACATTATAATCTTATATTTTTAGGCAAAATAAGTAAGGGGTAAAAAAGCTAAGTTTTTAATTTATAATTAATATAATCAAAAATAAGTTTAAAAGGATTAAATTTAAGCTTATAATTAAAATAAAATTAATACCATTTACCAAATATAATAAACCAACATATAATATTAGGAAAAAAAAGTTAATATATATTTATAATAAAAGGGTTATTATTTAAATAGGTATATTTATATATTAATTATAGCTATTTTTATATAATTAATTAGCTTATAATCTTAATAAAAAAGAGTTAAAAAAAAAGGGGGAAATTATTTTTAATTTAATCTTAAAATAATTTTAAATTACATTTACCTTAACCATTATAAATATAATATAAATATTATTAAAGTTAAAAATAATTAATATAAATTTTTAAAAAAGTTTTATTAAAATAAATTATATTAATATTTTAAAATATTTAACCATATATTAGGTTAATATTAATAATAATAAAGTAATTAAGTAAATTAATAAATATAATTTCAAATTAATTTAAAAATATACTTATATATATAATATAACTTAAATTATTAATTAAAGAGATTTTAATATAACCATTAAATTAACTTTAATTAATTATTTAAAAAAAGAAAATATAAATAATTAAATATATATATAATAAATTAATAACTTAGATTAATACCATTTAAGTTTAATTAAAAATTAAATCTTAAATTATATTTAATAAAAAAAATATATTTAAAAAATAAAATCTTAAATTAATATCTGAAATAAGCCTTATATAATATTAATAATAATTAGTAATAAAATAAGTTAAAAATATACTTATTATATAAAGCTTAATTTTATTTATAATAAAGGGTAAAATAATATATAAAGTATTTTTTAAAAATAAATTTAATATAATATTAATTTAATTATATTTAAACTATTAACTTACTAATATTTAATTAGTTATAAAAAGCTATAATATTAAAAATAGCAACAATTATTTACACATTTTAATATAAATAAAACTAAATAAGGCTTAAGATTATTTTAAAATTATACTTAAATTAAAGTTGATTTAATTAAATATATATATAAAAATAAAAAAGTTAAAAAAATATTTACTTTTTTAAAAGTAATTATATACTTAATATTAAACATAAATAATAAATTATATTATAAATATTATAAATACCCTAATATATTAAAAATATATAAATATTACATAAAAATTATATAAAAATTATATAAAGGTTATTTAAATAAGTTAAAATTATTTTAAATCTAATATATAATTAACCGCTTACACCTAATTTTTTAAATAATATTACCTCTTTTTTATCTAATATATAAGCTTTTTTCTTTTAATAAATTTAGGTTTACTTTTTAATTATTTTCTTATATAATTCTATTATTTTTCTTTTCTTTTTTATAAATTAAGCTTTAAAAATCTTTTTATTTAAATAGTTTTACTTATATTAATTTAAGTATAATATAATCTTAAAATATATTAAAATTATTTCTTCTTTAAAATTACCTTATAATATTTATAAAAGTTTATTTAATAGGAATATTTTAACCTTTATATTTTATATAAATAATTATAAATTATATTTAAAATATTCTTTTTAAATATTTTAAATTATAAAACATAAGGATTATAAAAGTTAAGGCTTAAGTAAACTTATCTTTATAAGTTAATCTTAAATTAAATTTAAATTATTATTTTTTTATAATTTATTAAAGCTAAGTTATTAATAAATACCTATTTATTAATTTAAAAATATATTAAATTTATTATTAATTAATATAATACATTCGTTTTTATAAAATAAGTTTTTATTATTAACTTATTATAATAAATTATTAATTTTTAATAATGGTTTTAAATTTAATTTAATTAATTTTAGGATAATATTAATATTATTAAAAGGATTTAAAGGATTAAAAGAAAGTAATAGATTTTACTTTTTCCTATTTATTTATTTATAATAATTTTTAATTAATAAAATATTAAATTAATATTTATTTAAATATAATATTATCTTAATTATAATATAAATATAAGATAATTTTAACTTATTTTATTTTTTTATTTTATATATAAAATATATCTTTATAAATATATTTTTTTACTTATAATAAATTTTAAATTTTTTAAATAATATTAATTATTTTTTACAATTATTAATAAACTTATAAAAATTAAGTAATAATTAATTAAAGATTATTTTATAATTAATCTAATATAAGATTTATAGTTTTATAATTATTAATAATAAGATAAATTATTTAATAAAATTATTAATTATAAAATACTTATTTTTATTAATATTAGTATATTTTAAAACATTTAATTAATCTATAGGATTAATTTTAAAGTAAATTTAATATAAGCTTTTTTAAAGTTAATTTAGTAATTTATTTACTTATTAATTAATAGTATTTATAAAATATTAGCTTTATTTATTTAATAATTAGGTTAAAATTAATATAAGAATAATTTATTTATTTAAATAAAGCTTAACTATTATATTAATTATTTTAATTAAATAAGTTTATAATAATAAGTTAAAAATTTAATCCAAAGATTTACCTAAGTTATAACTAAAGAATTTACTTTAAAATTTATATTATAAGTAAATCTTATAAAATATTATAATATATTATAAATAATCCTTTTATAATTTAAAATTATTTAAGTTTAAAATTAATTAATAATTAATTTTAAAATAGTTTAAAGCTATTATTATATATTTATTTATTAAATAATATCCTAACTTATATATCTATTTTTTATATATATTTAAAGTAATAATATAAATAAAAATATTAATTTACTTTTAATATATTTTATATATATATTTAAAATATATTAGGATTTTAAATATAATTTTAAGCTAGTGAAATATATAGTTAAATAATTAAATATATAAATTTATTATTTCTTAGTTAAGGAATATATATGTAAAGATTTTAATTTTTATAAATAATTAATATTAATATTTATAAATAAAAGATAGTTAGCTTAGGATTATATTATATATTCTTTTATTTTAATTAATAATTAAATATAAATTAATTTTCCTATAAATTATTTTAAAGGATAAATTTATTTGGATATAAGCATAATTTTGGAATACTTTTACTTATTTCTTTATTATATAAATAATAAAATATTTGTTAATATTTTTTTTCATTTTTAAATAGGATATCTTTTAAATTTAATATTTATTTTTAAGCTGTTTTAAATTTAATTTAAATTTTTATTAAACTTTAATAAAAGTAGTTTTTATAAGGTATTATAAAAGTCTTTCTTTTTAAATAATAATATTTATAATATATTTTATATTAAATATTTAGTAAATTTTTTAAAGCTTATTTATACCAAATTTTTAATATAATTAATAATAATCTAATTTTATTTAAAAGTAGATTAAAGTTAGGTTTAATATTATTTTTATTTAATTAATATAAAATTCCTATTTATTATAAGTTTTAATAATTTATAGTTTTTAAATATTTTTATAAACTTTTACTTAATATTAATAAGTAATTTTATTAATAATAATAAGTGGTATATATACAATTTATAAATAATAAAAATTATAAATGGGAATGTTTTAAAATTATATAAAATATATATGTTATAATAAATATTATAAGGTTTATAAAATATTTTTTTAATTTTTTATATATAATTATAATTATAATTTAAAAGCTTAGTTATAATATATCTTATAAATGAATAAAGATTTAGTTAAAATAGGTTTAATAATTCATTAATATATAATAATTAAAGAAAAATAGGATTAATATAGCTAATATTATTTTTAATAAGTATAATAAAATAATAAAGCTTTATATTATAATTTAATAAATATTTAATAAAAAGTATTTATATAAATATATTAAAATTGTTAAAGGTATTTAAATAGTTAAATATATTTAATTTAATCTTAATTTATTTTATTATATTTAAAAATGTATAGTATTTTTTATTTGTAAATATTTTTATAATGATTTAAAATATAGGAAAATTAAAGAAATTTTTAATAAAAATAGGAAATTAAATAAAATAGCTTATAATTAAATAAAATTTTATCTTAAATAAAATTAAATTTAAAGGTTTCACTTATATAAGTGTTTTATTTTATAATTTATTTATTAATGATTTTTTCTTTTCATTTTAAAAATATTTTTAATATAATAAATTAAGTTTAGTAATATTTATTTAATTATATTTAAGATTATATTTAAATAAAATTTCGTTATAACTTATAAATATCTTCAAATTTATATATTTATAATAATAAATTTTAATATAAATATATTATTAATAATATACCTAATATTAATTCTTAAATCCTTTATTAATATTAGTATAAATTTCATTTATCATTTTTTTTAAATTAATTTAAAATTAATTTAAAGATAATATCCTAAGATTTATACTTATAATAATAATTAGAAAATACTTATTTTAAAGTTTCCTTATTATTTAAAATAAAATTAATTATATAATAATAATTAATTAATAAAATAATAGTTTATAAATAATTTAAATATTTATCTTAAATATTATATTTATAATAAGCTTTTAAAATCCCTTTTTTTTAATCTTATTATTTACACTTTTCATTTCCTACAAATAAGATTTTAAATTAGCTTTAATAAAATATACAATTTTATTAAATTAAATATTAAAATAAGTTAACATATTTAAATAATCTTATATCTTTAATATATTAATATTATATTTTTTAAATAAAGAAATAATAACCTTAAATAAGTAAGTAATTATCTAAAATAATTATTAATATAAATTAGGTATAAGCTTAATAATTATATAATTTAAAACCATACTAAAATTAATTTTTAATATATTAGATTTGTTAAAAGCTAATTATATATATTTTAGATTTATTTTTAATTAGAATCTTTGGGGAAAAGATTTAAATTTTCCTTTTCCTCCTTATTAAGTACCTTTATATTATTTTAAATAAAGTTTAAATAGGCTTTTTTAACTTATTTATTTTTAATATTATTTTATTATATTATAATAACTTATTAATAATTCTTTAATTTCTTCTTTTTTTTAATAGATTTTTATTATTATTTTTTAAAAATAAAAGAATACTTCTTTTAAATATAGATAAGGCTTAATAAATAAATAATCTAATTAATATAAGTTTAAACTTAATTTAGTTTTTTTATTATTTTAATTATAATTAAATTTATATATAAGTATATATAGATTTAATAAGGGTTTTTTTTTCTTTTATTAAAGCTTATTCCCTTTTATAAAATAAATATTTATTCCTTTATATAAAAAGATTAAAAATATCTTATTACTTAATATCCTAACCTATTAGGAATTTACCTTAATTAAATAATTTAATAATTAAGTTAGAAATTAGCCTTATAATATCTTTTAATAATTAAATACTTAAATAATATAATATATAACTTTTATTAAAAATTTTTATCAATTTTTATAATTTATAAATTAATTTTAAATTAATCTTATTTTAATTATAAGATTATTAGATTTTTTATTATTAACAAGAATTAACCTAAGCTAAGCCAAGTTATTTCCTATTTTATTAAGTAATATTAAATTAATAAATTAAAAGGTTAAAGATATTTTTTTAATAGGAATTTTAATAAAAAGTAAATATAAGCAATTTAAGATTAGCTATAAACTTAAATAATGTAATTAATTAATTTTAAAATAATATAAGAAAATTACTTTAGTTATATATATAAAAAAGATTTTTTAAAGCATATAATCCTTAAGGTTAAAGATTATATTATTAATATTTATTATATTAAAGGTTAATTTAAATTTCTTATTTTAAAAGTAAAAAGGTTTTATAATAAAAGTAATATTAAATAAATTTATATATATAATAAATTATATAAATTATAATTTAATAAAGGTATAATTTAATTTATAAATTAACATTAATTAACTTTTAATATAGCTTAATAATTATTAAATTCCTTATCCCTTATCCTTTTAAGCATTATATTATTACTTATTTTTCCTTATAATAATTAATATTAATAATATATTATCCTAAAAATTATTATTTAAAAAAAGCTTTAATTAAAATATTTAATTTTTATTACCATCCCTTTTCCTTACCATAAAAATCTTTAAAAATATATTCCCTTTTTTAATTATTAGATTTTTCACATTTTATATTATTAATTTAATATATATAGCTTTAATATATTATAAATTTAACCTTAGCTTTTAAGTTAAATAAATAAGATTAAAGTTTTTATTTTTAATAATAATAATAACTTTAATAAAAATTAATTTTATTAAATCTTTTTATTTAATTTCTTTAATTTAGTTTTTTTTATAGGTTTTTTTTTATAAATATAATTAATAATATTAAGAGGAAAATATTAAAATTAATTTTAAATAAAGCATTAAAAAAGATATTAAAAAAAATATTTTAAAAAAAAAGCCTAATGAAAATATAAACGATATTATTTTATATAATAAAGGGATAAAATATTTAAATTATTGGCTTTTTTACTTTAATTAAAGGAATTATATTAATTAAGCTTATATATAAAATATTTAATAGTAATAACTTATATTAGCTTATTAAAATTTTTATTATAAATATATTAAAAAATATTATAGTTTATAAAATTAATATATAATAGTTAAGACTTTTATATAATATAATTAAAGGAAGATATATAAATAAATAAATAATTAAATATAAGGTAATATTAAATTAAGAAAATAATAATATAAATATTAATCTATCCTAATTTATATTAAAAATATCCTAAGTTCTTTTTTTATTATAATTAAATTTATACTTATAATTATTTTTAAATATCTTATATTTTAATTAGTTTTAATATTATATTATTAAGTATTAATTATTTAACTTTATATAATTTTTTTAAGGTATAATTTTATTTAAACATTATTTAAGAAATATTTTTAATTTATAAATATTATATATAAATATTTTTATTATATATTTAATAAGGATTAATATAATTATTATAATTTTTATCTCTTATTTTATTATTTCTTAATTATTAATATTATAAATTAATAAAAAGAGAAAAAATATAAATATATTAAGTAATAAATTAATTATATAAATTAATTAAATATAATATTTATAAATCATTTTATTAATTAATATATTAGCTAATTTATTAATTATTATAATTAAAATATACCCTAAATTTTATTTTTTTATATACCTTTTCTTTTTAATTTTATTAATATAAAATAATATATAAGGCATATAAATTAATTAATTATAATATTTATAAACTTATCCATTACCTATTATAATTTAATTATATTCCTAAGTTTATTTATTATTATATCTTTTATCTTATTTATAAGTAAAAGATATATTAATAATAAATTAAGGTTATATCTTTTTAATCCTAATAAATTTATATTAATAATAAAAGATATATTAAATATAATATATAATAATATTATAAATAATATTAATAAATATTATATAAATATTTAAATAAGATATAAATAATTTAATATTAAAAAGAATCATAAAAATAATAGGAATTAAATTAACCATCCCTTTTTATAAAGTTAATTAATATTTTAAATATATAATATATTCTTTAAAAATCTTTTATTAGCTATTAGAATAATTAAATAAAGTGAAGATTTAAATAATAATTCATTTCGAGAGGATCCTTTTAATTAATTAATATCCTAAATATATAATATACTTTTTAAGCCCCTTTTATTAACTATTAGAATAATTAAATAAAGTAAAGATTTAAATAATGATTTATTTTAAAAAGATCTTTCCCCTTTATAAAGCTAATTAATATTTTAAATATATAACACACCCTTTAAGCCTTTTTTATTAATTATTAAAATAATTAAATAAAATAAGGATTTAAATAATAATTTATTTTAAGAAAAATTAACCTTTTCTAAATCTTATAATTATATCTTATAATTAAAAGTGATATAAATATTAGAAAAATAATTAAAATAATAATTAAAATAATAACTATATTTTAAACATTATATTCTTAACTTATTAATATTACCATTACTAACCTTAAATTATAATAATTAATCTTTATTAAATAATAACCTTATTATTTTATTATAAGTTTAAAAAATATTTTAAAATTTTACTTTATTTTAAAAGTAAGTTATAACGGTAAATATAATATTATTTCTTTATTTTTTCTTTTATCTTATTTAATATTTAAATTATTATTAATATTATTTCCTAAGAATTTTTTATTTATTAATCCTCTTATATTTTTTTAAATATTTAATTTTATAAATTCCAATAGGGATAATATTTTCAATTTTATATTTTTATTAATATTATTAAAAGAATATTTTTTTATATAAGAAAAAAACCCTTTTAAATAAAAAGAAAAAAATTATAAATAAAAAAAATTAATTACTTTATAAAAAAATTAAGCTAATATTAATATAAGGAATATACTATAGCTTAATTATATTTAATTATTAATTTTTCAAATAAAAAAATCCAATACTTTTAATAATAGCTTAAGCCTTATTAAATTACCTATAATTATAAACTAAATCCTTATTAAAATAAATACCAAACTTATTATATTAAAAAAAAGGTATAATATATTAATAAAAAATATTATAAGATTAAATATATAAACAAATTTAATTAACCAAAATAAAATATTAAAAGCCTTTTTATTTATTAATATTACTTTTAAGCTTATTAATAATAATTATTTTAAAATAATAGATAATTTATTTTTTTCATTACCTACTATTAATTATATCCTATATTATAATATAATCGTTAAAAAATAAAAGGTTTATAAAATATTAATTAAATTTACCAATTTATTTAATAAAAATAATATTAAAATTTATAAATATAATACTTATTAATAATTAAATTTTTATAAATAAGAGTTTATATTAAAAGATTAATTTATAAATATTTATATAATATTCTTTTATTATAAATTAATTTTAATAAAAATAAAAAGAAAATATATATTTAATTATAATATTATAGCTAATATAAAATAAAATAATAAACAGTTATAAAAGTAAATTAAAAGTAATTTTATACCTTTAATTTTTTAAGTTTAAAAATAATATATAAATATATTTTTTACTATTAGGACTTAAAAGTTAAAAAAGTAATAATATTTTTAAAAGTTTTAATAAATTTAATAAATAAAATATTAATTTTTTTTTTAAATTTTATAATATTAAATTTTAATAATATTTTATATTACCAAATATAAAAAGTAATAAGCTATTACTACCAATTATATATAAATATAAAATCTTTATAAAGATATTTAAATAATTTTATTAATATTAAGTATATATAATTAAGGCTTATATCCTTTAAAAAAACTATTTAAGGCAATTTTAATAATATAAATTTTATCCTAATACACCTTTTTTTAAATATTAAAATTAACTAAAAAAATAAGTAATAATTAAAAGCCTTATATTATATAACACCTTTAATTAATATAACATATATTAAATTAAACTAATTAAATTAAACTAATATAAAGCTTTAACTATTATTTACCTTTTTACTTAATTTATATAACCAAAAATAAATATATTAAAATAATATTTATATTATTAAAATCGCTTTAATTAACTTTTTTAAAAGATAAAAATCCTAATTAAATAAATATTATATTACTTAAGTTATTTACAATCTTATATAGCTTTTTAAAAAAGACTTAAAACATTACACAATTAGTGATAATTACCCACCACTCTTTAAATTTAATAATATAAGGTATTATTAAAATAATAAAACTTTTTTTTTTAAGCATTATTATTTAAACAACCTTCTTTAGAAATAAAATCCTTAAGTTTTTTTATTTTTAAAAGAAAATAAGTTAAATTAAAAATAATTAATATATTTAATAATATATTTTAACCATATAATATCTATTATAGCTAATTAAATATTTTATAATAAATAACTTATTATTAGGAATATTTATAATTTATTTTAAAGCTTAATGTAATAATAAAATTATAATTTATTAATAAAAATATTAATAATTTAATTTAAAACTTAACCTTATAATTATAATTCCTACTTAAAATATCTTATTATATTTTATAATATTATTGTTTTTAAATGGATTAAATATTATTATTATTATTAAAGCTTATTTTTAAATAATATTATTATTAAGTTTATTATAAAGATAAAATTTAAAAATATTTCTTATTATATTTAACTTTTTAATAACTTTTAAAAGATTAGGTTTTAATTATTAATTAAAATTTATTATCTTAGTTATACCTTATCAACTTCATTAATTATTTTTTAAACTTTTAATAATGGTATATTTTTATATAATATGGTTTATATTATATATTATATTATCCTTAATAATATATAAATAAATAATAAAGGTTATAATATTTTAAATTATATAGGATTATTTTTATTTATATTACTTAATTTTAAAGATATATAATATATACCTAAAAATTATATAATTTTAACTAATATTTATTATCTTTATTATCTTAATTATAAAAAAAATTAAATTAAATATTTTATTCATTTTATTAAATTATTAATATTTATTAATAAGAAAGTTATATCCTATTATATCTTATTTTAATTAATAAAAGTTTCCAAATAAATTATTAAAATTTTAGAAAGATTTATATTTTAATATTTTAATAACTAACGTTTTTATATTTAATATTACTAACATATTTATTATTATAACAATTACTTAAGTTCCCTTAATATATAACTTTAATTATATCCTTTACCCTTTTATAAATTAAATTAATATTTTTAAATTAAGTTATATTTTCCTTTAAATAATAAAAACCTTTATTAGAAAAAATAATATATAACAATTTATTACCTTATTAAATAAAAACATACTTACATATTTATATTTAAGAAATTTTATTTTCTTTTATAAAGATATTTATATTTTTTAAGATTTAAATGCTATTATTTTTATCTTTAAGTTTAACTTTAAGAATAAAAAATGTTTATATTTAATTTATTATATATTAAACCTCTTAAAAAAGTTTATTAATTTTAATATAAAAATTTATTCATTATATTATAATATTTCCATTTTACCTATTAAATATCCTTTTGAATTTTTCTTTGTTTAGTTTGATTAGTTTTTATTTACTAATATTATTATTATATTTTTCACAAATAATAATAATAAAACTTAATATTTTATACTTTTTTAAAATATAAATAAAAATAAAATGATTAAATAAATGTTCCCTTTTTAATTACTTCCTTAATTATTTAATAAAGTAATTAATAACTAAACCAAAAATATTATAAATGAGAAGTATAACCGTTAAAACTTTAAAACTATTTAAAATATTAAAATTTTAAATATAAATAACATTATCTTTAATATTAGCAACAATAATAATAACATTTTTAATATTAATAACCTTAATATTAATAATATTAATATTAACGATTTTAATATTAATAAAAGTGATATTAATAAGCTTAATATTAATAAAAATAATATTATAAATTTTATTTATTCAATTCATATCAATTAAATAAAATGTTTTAATAATAATGTTAAGTTTAAAAATTATAATTTTAGTTTATATTTCTTTTATAATCCCTTTAATGATTTTTTAAATAATTTAAATCTTCCTTATAAAAAGCCTTAATCTTTATTAATAAATAAAAATAATATTATAAAGATTTATTATTTATACTTACAATTAAAATTTAATAAAAACAAATTCATTTTTATTAAAAATTAATTATCTTTTAAATAAAGCAATTAATTTAAATATAAATCTAAGCCTAAGGTTTCTTATATTTTTAATTTAAATTAGAAAAAAAATAATAAAAACAATATATTTTCCCTTAATTAAATATTAAAATAAAAATTTTAATAAATTTATATTATTACTTTTATAAAAAATATTATAATATATATAAGGATTTATTATATAAGATAATTTAATAAAATAATAATTAAAATAATATAATAAAAATTATATATAAAATAAAATAAAATAAAATAAATTTATATTTATAAATAATATTTAATTAAATTTAAGCTTTATAATTAAAACATTATATAACTTATATAAATATTTAAACTAAAAGCTTTTAAATCCTTAGCTTTTTTTATTTTATAATTAAACTTTCTTTAAGTTTTTAATATTTTAATTTTATTAAGTTATATTTATAAAAAGAAAAAATTAATAAATAATTTCAATTTAAAGTTTTTATATCTTAAGAAATAATTTAAAATTATAAAATATAAGCTTTAATTAAAAAAAACATTAATATTAAAGTTAAAAATATAATATACCTTATTAATATTTTAATTAAAAAAGAAATTTTAATATAATATATTAATAATAATTACTTATATTTCTCATTTATAATAAAATAATTAACTAATTTTATATAATTTAAGTAAATATTATAAGATATTTATTTAAAAATTATTTATAATTTTAATTTTAGTTTTATTTTTTTTAACAGTTAATATATTATTAATTTAAAGTATTTTTATTTTTAATACTTATTTGTAAATATTAAGGATAACCTTTTAACACTTTAAGAATTAATTATACTTATTTAGTATAAAAGTTTTAAATCTTTTTATAATATATTAATTATTTAATTTTTATATAATAAAAAACTTAATATTTTTAGTGTTTAAAGTAATATTATAAATTATATATTTTTATCTTTTAAAAATTCTTTTAATTATATTAATAGTTATTATAAAATTATTAAAATATTAATTAATAATATTATTTAACTTATAATTAATTAGCTTTATTTTTATAAGGAAATAAGGGAAGAAAATAAATAATAAAATAATATTATATAATAGGTAATTTAGCTAAAATAATTTAAAAAAGGTAAGGAATATATTTAAACCATATTTAAAGGTTAAATTTATAATAAATATTTTTAATTTTAAGGTAAAATAAGAATTTATCTAAAGAATATAATCTTTTAATTATTTTTTTTAATAAATTATTTAATCTTTTTACTTATATTAAAAGTTTTATTAAGTTTAAAATAGGTAAATAAAGTTAAAATATTATTAAATTCTTATATTATATAATTTTTAATAAATTTAACTTTATAAGTATTAAAAAATATATATATATCCTTATAATTAAAAAATATATTATCTTTAATATTAAAAAATATTATAATATCTTTTATATTAGGATATATTATATTTATAATATTAAAAAATATTATATCTTTAATGTTAAAAGGTAGCCTTATATCTTTAACATTTTTATTTAATTCCTTTAATATATCTTTAATACCCCTTCGTATAAAATCTAATAATGCTAAATATAATTCCTTATTATATAATATAATATTAACTATTATTAAATATATTTTTTAATATTTTAATATGTAAATAAGGTTTTTATTTAATTTTATTTTAATAATGTTATTATTTATAAATAATATTATTAATATAAAGTTTAATAATAAAAATAAGATATAATTTACCTTTTAAAAATCTTATTAATTTAATAGGAGGTTTAAATTAATACTTTTTAATAAAAAGGTTAAATTAATACTTTATAATAAAAAGATTAAATTAATATTTTTAAGCTAATTATTTATAAAATTTAAAATAGATTTTTAAAGATTAATAAAATAGAAAAAATTACCTAATTTAAGGGGATTATTAGGAAGATTATTATTAAAAAAGAAAAGGTAATTAAAAAATAAAAGATTTTTAAAAAAATAAGAATTATTAAAATTAAAAAATATATTACAATTAAGTGAATTAATAAGATTAGGTATATTAGAATTAAAAGGGGTATTAATTTTAATGGATTTATTAAAATTAAATAGGTTAATAAAATTAAACATATTAAAATTAAAAGGAATATAAAGGTATAATATATTAAAAAGATTAAAAGGTAAAGAAGTTTATATAGTAAATTATAAGAATAAATAAAGTTTTTTAACTTAAATATAATTAAGGTAAGGCTTTTTTATTAATAAAGATTTGTTTTTATTATCTTATTTCCTTTTAAATTAATAATATATTATATTATTAAGAAGGAAATTAAACTTAAGTTTATTATTTAAAGTAATGGAAAGAAAATATTTAAATAATTTAAACTATATTTAAGACTTTATAATTAAGTAATTTATAATTATAAAAAATAATAAAATTTATTTTAAATAATAAAAGTAATAAATTATTTACTTAAATAAATTTTTATATAAGAATATTTTATATATATAAGTAATAATTATTAAAATAAAAGTATTTATATATTAATTAAGGATTAAATTAAAGCTATTAATAAGAATAAATATTTAAGGTAATATGGTAATTAATAAGGCTTAAATATTAAATTTAAAAAGTGGTAAGGTATTATTATTAATTATATATTATTTTAAATTTTTTTTAAAAAGTTATATATAATTATAAATAATTTTAATATTAATAAATATATATAATTATAATTTATATCTTTTAAAAAAATTATTTAAAACAATTTTAATAATATAAATATTATTTTATTATATTTCCTTTTAACTATATAAATTAAATAAAAAAATAGATAATAATTAAAACTTTATATTACATAATATTTTTTAATTACCATATATATATATATATATATATATTTAAATTAAATAACTAATTAAATTAAATTAATTAAAATATTTTATTTTTAAAGAAAAGCTTTAAATAAATATTTTATCTTTCTTTTTATTTACCTTATATTTATTAAATTATATATTATTAAAGGTATATTTCTTTCCCACTTATTAAGTTTTTTAATTTTAATTATTGCTAATATAGTAGGCATAATATTTTAACTTATTATAAAAAACTTAACTTATAATTTCTTAAAGGATAAAAATATTAAACTAAATTTAGGGGATTTTTTAAAAACTTATTTTAATTAATTTAAAATTTATCACTTAAAAATCTTTAAAGCTAATAATAATTTTTTATTAACTTTTATTACTATAAGTAATAAAAGTATCTTATATTACCTAATCTATTACTTTTATTATATTATTACTAAAAATTATTAAAATAATATTAAAAATAACTTATTAAATACACATAATAATTTTTAAAACAACAATTTTTACCTTTAAACTTACTTATTTAAAAATATTAAAAATTAATTAACTTATATACTTTAAGGTAAAAATAATATTATTTTAATAAATAAATTAATAATTAAATTATACTTTTATATACTAAAAAACTTTAAAAGTTACTATAAATTATTTTTCTTTATTATTTTAATATTTTACTAATAATATTTATATTAATAAACAACTTTAAATTAAAATATATTATTACTTTTTACTTTAAATATTAAATTTTCTTAAATTAATTATTAATATTATAATAAAACCTTTTTAAACTTATTATTAATATAAATATATTACTAAATATATATTTTTTAATTAGGAAAATAAATATTATAAAAAATGGTTATATAATTTTTATAATATATAAAGCTTAATTTCTATAAAATTCCATATAAAATTAAATATTAAATATAAAAAGAGGTAATTTTTTTAATAGATTTTTTAACCAAATCTTATTACACATAAATATTTATAAGCTTTTTAATAATAACATACTTATACCATTTTTAAAGAAAATTAATAAAGGTATTAAACTTAAATTATTTATATAATTAATAATAAAACCACTTAAAAATATAATTTAAATTATATAAAAGTTAATAAAAAAATATTATAATTATTAATATTACATAATTAATTAAATACCTTATAAATATATTTTCACTTATTTTACTTAATTTATCTTTTATATTACACATATATTACTCCTTAAAAGATTATAAAAGTTATATATAAATTATAATTTTTATTTATTACTCCTTATAAAAAATAATAAGATAAAATAAAAAAGGTAAAATATATTAAATAATAACTTTTATTAGCTATATATTAGCTTTAATAATTTAATAAATTTAATAAAACCTATTAAAAAAAATAATAAATAATTTTATAAAAAAAGGAATAAATTTAATAACCTTAATAATTTTAATAATTTTAATAGTTTTAATAGTTTTAATAAAGCTTTAAAAATAAAACTTAAATTATAGGATATAATATTAAATAAATAATTTTATATAAATCCTAATAATCTTAATAATTTTAATAATATTAACTATAAATTATATAAAATAATAAAATTATAAATAATAATAATAAAAAGATAATTAGATATAATACCTTAATTAAAAGATAATATAAATAAGGAAATATATAATTATTTGTTAAAACATTTTTATTTTTTTTATAATTTAAATATTACCTATAATATTAAATATAAACCAAATTTATTTATTACTTATTTTAATAATTTAAATAATTTTTAATTAATTTTATCTTTTAATAATAATAAAAATAATTAAATAAATAAAAGTAATAAGTTAAATTAAGCAAGCAAAAATAACATAAATACTAATAATAGTATTAATAAACTTACCTAAGATATTAAAATTATATTTATAATTATATTAAAAGATTTTATAATTAACTTAAATATATTATATTAAATAAATTTTACTTATTAATCCTTTATTATATAGGATAATTAATTAAATGAAACTTTTTTTATAATTTATATATTAAGTTTTTAAATATTTTATTTATTAAAAAGTATAAAAATTTATTAATATTTTATTATTTATTCCTTTTTTATTTTATTTTATTAATTAAAATTATTAAAGTAATTTTAGGTTTAAAAAATTAGATATTTACAATTAATATTTGATATAATATAAATATATAATTAATAATAATATTTTTATATTGTAAATAATATTATAAGTTATTTAAATAATTATACTAAAGAACTTTTTATCCTTTTTAAGATTAAACATAATATAATTATATTATAAATAATTTAGATTTTTTTATTTAAAATAATTTAATAAAATAAATAATAAGTTTTAATTAAATTAATAAATCTATCTAAAAAATTGCCTTATCTTTAAGTATTAGGGATAGCTAAATATTTATTAAAATAAAAATAAAGTAATTATTTTCTAATAATATTAAATTTCTTAATAAACTTTTAAAAAATATATTTTAAAATAAAAATATATGCCATAAAAGGGATTTATAAAGGTTACTTAATATATATTATAAAATATTATATAACTTTATAAATTCCATAACTATTAAGCTATTTAATTATAAGTTTAAAAGATAATATAATAATTATAGTAAAGAAATATTTTAAATATTAAAATATTTTTATAAAAGATAAAATTAAATAAAAAAAAATAAATATATAAATACTTAAAATTATTAATTAATAATATATTAATTACACTTATTTAAGTAAAAAATAAAGGAATAATATTAAAAGAAAATATAAAAAGCTTAATTTTATTTAAAAAAGTTAAGGGATGGTATATTATAACTTAATAATTTATTAAATAAAATAATTACTATATTATTATAACTTTTATCCTTATTTTATAATTACTTTTTTTATTAATAATATAAATAAATATTTATTTAATCTATTAATATATTTTTTATATTTTCTTATCTTATTTTATTTCTTATTTATACCTTTTTTATAAATATTTTATTTATTATAAGTTTTTAAAATAAGAATAATATAATATTTTAAAAAGGATAAATAATTAAATAAAAAGACTTAAATTAATCATACCAGGCTTATAAATACACTATTATATTTAAATATAATTTAGCTTTAAAAATAAATTTAATAAAATAAATTAAATAAATAATAATATACTATTTTAAAAGTTTAACTAATACTTTAAAAATCTTAAGTAATGAAAATAAACTATTAATTATATGAAAAGAGTATAACTAATAAACTAATTTTATTAAAATAAATATTAAAATATTTTCTATTATTAGTAATTTTAAAAATGGTTAAATATATAAATATTAAGATATTATTTAATATAATAAATTAGAATAAATTGTGTTTTTTTACTTATGTTATTTATATCTTATTATTTTTATAACTTTTTATTATTTAAATAAACTTATATATATAACTAAATTTTATTTACATATTTTACACTTTAATTTAATAATATTTATATTAAATATTTATATAAAAATAAATAATTAAATAAAATTAATTTACCTAATATATCTTACCATTATATAATATATCTTATAAAATATAATATATCTTTTAACTTAATATTAGCATTTAACAATTAACCTTATTTTAACATAAATTAATATATAATTTTAATATTTTATTAATAAAACTAAAATTAATTTATACATTATATAATAAATAATTATATTTATACATTATATAATAAATAATTATATTTATATATATATATTTTTAAAGGATTTTATATTTATAAAAACATATATATATAAATATATAATATTTACATTTAAATAATAATATATTAAATTCTTAATATATTAATATTACATATTAATACTTACATTTATAGCATATTATAATATACTTTTTTTCTAATATAAATATTTAATTTAAATTTTTTTAATTAAATAAAAATTTATAATTTTTAAATATATATTAAGAAAATCCTTACTTTTATATTAAAGTTTTTTTATTAATATATATTATATTTATTTATTTATATATTTATTTATTTTCTTTTATTTATATATATATATTAATTTAATTTTTTTTAAATTTTATTATAAAATTAGCCTTTTAATATTTTTATTATGTTTAAACTATTTAAAATATATTTAAAAAAATTAAACAAGTTTAAGTTTAATTTTAACTAAAATATTATTTTTTAAAAGTAAAAAATTAACCTTATTAAGCCAAACAAAAAAAACCTTTACCTTATCCTTAAACTAATTTATAATAATTTAAATTTTAATTAATCTTAAATAAATAATTTTAATTAAAATTTAATAAGATAAAATCACTTCCTAATTTAATTTAAACTACTTATTAAAAACCCCTTTTTTAAAAATAATAATAATAAGTTAAACCTAATAAATAATATAAACCTTATCCAATATATATTTTAAATCTTAATTAAAATAAAAAAGATATATATAAATAATATTATTAAATTAATAATTAATAACTTAAATATATAAATATATATTCTTTTTATATTTTATTAATTAAAAAGATTTATTAATAATGATTTTAACTTAAGATAAAATAAGCTATTTTTTTAAATAAATATTATAAAGATAAAATATATTACTATTAAAAGATTAAGCTTAATCCCTTACTTATTTTAAATTATAAAAATAAATTTAAATTAATTATTTTTTAATATAATAATAGACTTTAATATATCTTAATTACTTATATAATAATGATTAAAACCATCTTACCTTTAAAATATATTTATAAAAATTATTAAGCAAATAAGAATATATTTTAACATTATATAATTATATTAAACTATTTAAATAATACTTATATTATATATTATTATAATAATAAAAATTATAGATATTTTTATAAATTAAATATATTAAATATTTTAATTAAATATAATTTATTAAAATATTATAATTATTTTAACTTTTATAAATATAAAAAAATATATGAAAATTACTAAGCTATTTATAACATTAATTAAAAAATAATAATAATATATTTTTAATATATTATCATATAATATAAATAATATTTAAGCCTATTTATTTATTATTATAAATGAAATTAAAGATTTAAAACATTAAATTTACATATAAATTATATTATATTTTTTTTATTACTTTTATATAATATATTTATAAAGATTTATTTTATAATTCCATTATTATTATTATATTTTAAAAACTAAAACATTTTATATAAAAACCAAATAAAATTAATAAAAAAAATAGGATATTATACTTAAAAAAATATAAAAAAGTAAAAAATAAAAAGGTTAAATATAAATAAACATATCTTATATATTTAAATATTTAAAAAATAGTTTAATATTAAATAATACTTTAGAAAATATATTATTATTTCTTTAATTATATATTAAGTAACTAAGCATTAATTTTAACTTACTTATTTCATAATTCTTTATATTTTTTTATAATAAACCTATTTTATATTAATTATAAAAAAAGTATAAGTAATTATAAACACTTTTTTATTAAATTTTTATATAAATTATTATTTATTCTAATTAATTTATTAGATTATAAACTAATTTATATTTTTTAATAACATTTTAAGATTAACTTAAATAAGTTATAAACATATATTTAATTAATAATACTTTAATTTCCTTATATATTTATTATTTTATACCTTTTTAATCTATTATTTTTTATTTATAAATAACTTTTTAATCTATTATTTTTTATTTATAAATAACTTTTATAACAAATATTATCTTTTTAAGTGAAAGTCTTTTTAATAAAATTTATATTTTATAATATAATTAGTAAGGATTTTTCTAATAAAAAAGTCTTATATTATTAAAAGAATATTATTTTATACTATTTAATTTTTAAAAGATAATAGCTTTTAAAAACTTAAAATAATAAAGATAAGATCTTACTATTTTTAATATAGGTTAAAACTAATAAATTTATTTATTTATTTATTTATTTTATTATTTTTTAATAAAAAATAGGGTATAATATACCTAATAATTATTAGAATTAAGGTTTAATATATTGTTAATATTTAAAATAAAATAAACTTAAAATTAAAAGGATAAAGCCACTTATTTAATTTTTCCTAAATTAAATTAGAAAATACTTAAGAATTAATATTTAATTTGCTTTATATAATTATTATATTAGGTTAATAATTATTGCTTAATTAATTAAAGGATATTTTTTTATTTTTATAAAAGGATTAAAGCAACTAATTTACTTAAATAAATGTTACGCCTTATTTATCTTTTATTAATTAAAAGTATTTCATATATAAATTATAATATTATTAAATTAAATAGATTAAATAAAGATTTATTATTTAATATTTATTTTTAATATTTAAAATACCTTATATTTAATAAAAGGGATATAGTTAATAATACTTTAAATTAATAATATAACTATATCCTTTTATTTAATAAGGCTTTAAAATATAGGATAAATATTATAAAATATATATATATATTTTATAATAAACTAAGCTTATTAATTTAAATAAACCTTAACTTATTATTATTTATTAATTATAATCATTTTTAATTAAAATTTTTTAACCACTTTTTTATTAAAGTTTTTTAATATATAACCTACTAATGCTTTGGCTAAAGTTAATAAAGGTTATATTAAATAAATTACTAAAATAATAAGGATATATAAATTTTAACTAGATATTTATTCTTATAAAACATTAAAGATTTTATATATGTTATAAAAAAAGTTTATTATATTATATTATATTAATTAATAAATTTAATTAGGTAATAATAAAAAAGAAAAAATAAAAAATATAGTTAAAAATACGCTTACTTTCCCATAAATATACTTAATATTAAATATATAAATCATTAATATTTTTTATACTAACTTATATTATATAATATAAGTTTAATTAATATTATATAAAGGTATATTTTAAGCGATAAGATATATTTATTATAATTAAAACTAATTATAAATTAACTATATTTATTTTAAATTTATATATATATTTTATTTTTAATTATATATATTATTCTACTTATAATTATTAAAGTTTATTTAAAAAAAATATAAATATTTTTAATAATAAATTATTATATAATTAAACAATATAATAACAATTTTAATTTAAAATCTTATACTTTATATAATATAATAAAACTTACCTTTAATATTAATATTTCTTTAAGGAATAATTACTTTAAATATATAAGTTATTAATAATTAAGCTTTTTATTACCTACCAATTTAAAATTATAAAAGTTTTATTAATATAATAAAACATATACACTTATAATTTTTATTATTAATTAATAAATATATAAAAATAATATCTTTTATCCTTAATAATTAAATTTAATAATATTATTAAAGATTAAACATTATTTTTATTAAATTAAAAACATTAAAGGTTTTATATCCCTTAGCCTTTATAAAAAAAATATAAGATTAAATAACATTAATATAATCCATATTATATTATTATATATTATATTTTATTATTAAAAATATAACTTATTATAAATATATAATATAATATAAGATATTAACATTTATATTTTTACTTTAATAATATATATTAATAGTTAAACCATATAAAAAAGAAATAAATTAAAAGCTAATAATAGATTATAATTATTTATAAAATTATATTATAAGATATAAATAATTAATACATATATTTAATAAGGAAACTTATATAAGAAAATATAATTACCTAATATAAAGTTAAGCCATATCTTCCTTAAATTTTACTTTATTTAATTCATATATTATCTTCTAATATTATTATAATAACCTTTTTAATTAAGAATAATTTAAGGCTTTACATTATTTAATTAATATATTATTTTTTAATATTATTATTATTAATTTATTAAATCCAAAATATTTTAAGATTAAAAAGAGGCTTTACCTTAATAACATTAAATCTTTAAACCATTTTCATTATAATACTTATATTATATTTATTATTATTATTCTTTAAAAATATCTTTTATTTATTTTATTATTTTTATTATAATTATTATTTAAGAATTTTAACCAATTCTTATTAACTTATTTAAAAGACCTTAACCAAATTTTATAATAGCTATAATAAATATAATATAGGTAATAAAAGAATTTAAAAAATACGGTAATTTTCCAATAATTTAAAGCGATAATTAAATTTTTAAAAGATTTTAAACAATTTAAAATATCATATTTACTTTAAATAATATAAATGCGAAATTAGGTAGGATTATTAATTATCTTAAAGTTATAAAAAATTAAGCCAAAGCTATATAAGTTTTTATATTTTTTTTTATAAGAATATATATTAATCATTAATTACTTTTATAATAATATATTAATTATTAACTTATTATAGTAATTATAATATAGTTACATATTTTAATAATTAAACTATTTTATATAATTTTTACTTTATATCTTTTAAAAACTTAATTACTAATAAAATTATTAATAAATTTAAAATAATTAAAGTAAAAGATTTTCTAAAGCTATTTTATAAAAGTTTTTATAATAAAAATATAATAAATGAATATTAATATTAAATTAATTATAAAAATAAACCATTTTTTACAATAGTTATAATTACCTATTATAAGCCACATTTTTATTAAATAAAAAAGGCTATTAATAAATTATAGTTACATTAATACGCATTAAATATCTAATTAAAATGCTTATTAAAATTAAAAAAGTTAAAGTTAAATTAGTTAAAGTGATTAAGCTAGTTAATATTTAATTAATTTTAGTTATTAAGTTTATAATTTTAAATAAAATAAAATATATTAATTTAATTATATGTTTAGCTTTAAATTATATGATTTATCTTGTTTAAATAACTAGTAATAAGCTTATAATTTTAAATTATAAGGACTTATTTTATTAATATTTCTATAATTTTTAAAGTTATTATTAATTTTATTATTACTTTTATTAAAAGTTTTGTTAGTAATAATAACTTATATTATTAAATTTAAAAAGTAATAAGCTATTATCACTAATCTTATAACTTTTTTAAAGAGTTATACCTATTTATAAATAACTTTAAACTTATATTATATAAATATTTAAATTTTATATTCTTTAAAAGAGTTAATTAAAGCGATTTTGCTAATATATATTTTATTTAAATATATCCTTTTTTAAATATTAAAATTAACTAAGAAAGTGGGTAATAGTTAAAAAGCTTAAAGCTAACTTTAAAGTAGTTAATATAGTAAAGTAATATAGTTAAAAAATGCCATATAATATAAGGCTTTAATTGCTATTTAATTTTTACTTAATTTTTATGCTTTAAAATAAATGTACTTAGATAAAATTTATATTATCAAAATTGTTTTAATTAATTTTTCTAAATGATATAAATTTTAATTAAGTATGTTATATATTTTTAAAGTTATTTATAATTATATATGGCTTTTTAAAAGAGTTTTATTATTTTAATAGTATTAAATTTTAATAATACTTTATTTTATTAAATTTAAAAAGCGGTAAGCTAATGTTATTAATTATATATAAGTTTTAACTTATTATAAAAATATGTGAATAACTTTAGTAATATTAGGTGTATATAATTAAAATTTAAATTATTTAAAAGGGTTAATTGAAATAGTTTTATTAATATAAATTTTATTCTAATATATCCCCTTTTAAATATTTAAATTGGCTAAAAAAATAAATATTAACTAAGAGCTTTATATTATATATACTTTAATTATTTAACATAGCTATCGCAATAGGTTTAATTTAATTAATTTAATTTAGTTTATATATATATATATATATATATAAGTATGGTAAGGTGGTTAAGTTAAAGGATGTTATATAATATAAGGCTTTTTAATTACCACCTAATTTTTTAACTAGTTTAAATATTTAAAAAAAGGTATATTAGGATGAAATTTATATTAATAAAATTATTTTAATTAGCTTTTTTAAAGAATATAAATCTTAATTAAATAAATCTTATATTATTTAAGTTATTTATAATCTTATATAGCTTTTTAAAAAGGACTTAAAATATTATATAATTGATAATAATTGTTTATTGCCTTTTAAGTTTAGTAATGTAAAGTATTATTAAAATATATTATTATTAAAATAATAATTTTTTTTTAAAAATAACTTAGGATAAGTAATAATTATTTATTGCTTTTTAAATTTGATAATATAAGGTATTATTAAATTCTAATATTATTAAAATAAAATTTTAAAGGTAACTTTTATATTATTACCTATATAATATTAAAACTTATATATAGGTAATTTATAATAAACTTATATAATATTATATTTTATAAGTTATTTAATTTACTTATTTTATTTATTATTATGATTTTAGGATTAAGGGAATATTTTAAAAAGCTTACCTATTTTATTTATCCTTTTTAACTTTTTTTCCTTTAATTTTTATCTTTTCTTTTTTTAATTTTGGATTATATTTTTATTTATTAAGCTTTTATATTTTACTTTGCTTATTAATATGGCTACTTAAAACGCTTGTTTTAATTTTTTTATTATGGTTAATAATTTTATTAGCTTAGGTAATTAAATATGTTTTTTTAAAAATTTGCTAAGCATAATTAACGTATAACTAATATTAAATTGTTTTAATGTTTTTAATTAATAATTATAATAGAATAATAATGTTTTAAATAAATGGATTAATGCCTTTAATTAATAATTATAATAAAATAATAATATTTTAAATAGGTGGATTAATATTATAAATGGGCGGATTAATGAATTTGTTATTAATATTAAAATCTTTAATAGTATTATTTAGGGTTTTTAAGGTATTGTTTAAGGTTTTTAAAATACCGTTTAAGGTTTCTAAGGTATCGTTTAATAATTTAAAAATTATGTTTAAAATATATAAATGTATTTAAAAAAAAACATAAGTTTTAATTATTTATATCTTTATATTTTAATATTGGATAAATATTTATTCATTTATTATAGAAATATTAATGGTAATACGTATAAATTAAATGCCATTATTATTAATAAAGATTTTATTTTAATCTTATTAAAAATAATAAATGGTAAAATTCTTTTAAAATTATATTATCCATTAATAATATTAATCTTTAAAAACTTTATTAATAAAATCTTACCTAAAAATTTGCTTATTAATATATTTATAAATGTTAATTAATTAATTAAATAACATTTTAAATAATTATTAATTAAAGAAAAATAATAATAAATAAAAAACTATAAAAGTAGATAAATTATTACTTTTTTTAAGTGCCACTTATATAACTAACATAATATAATAATACATATATATTATAAAACTTTTTAATATATAATAGAATAATATTTATTAGGGATAATAAGCCTTAAAAATTAATAAGGTTTTTATATATAATTAACTTTTATAAATAAGTTTGCTTATATTTAATATATTCCTTTAATTAGCTTAATAATTATATTTATTTTAATATACACACTCCTTTAGCTTTTTATATAATTATTATTATTAATATATACTTTTTTTATTTAAGCTTTAAATAGCTTTACTTTAGTTATTTAGCCTTATAAACCTTATAAATATAGGGTAAAAATTAGTGGATAGGAGGAGAAAATATAAGGGTGTGTTAATTTTTCATTATTTATAAGGCTTAATTTTAATTTAATAAAGGTTAAACAAATATTTAATAAAGATTTATTAAAATTAATTATATAGGTATAATTTAAGGAATGGTTTATACTAATAATTATATAAATTTAAAAGTTAAAAAATTAATATAAAGGTATAAAATGAGAAAGAAAAGTTAGTTATTTATAATTTATATAAAGAAAATTAAGGATAAAATTTTAATAAAAGTAGTAATTTAATAAGATTAAAACTAATATTAAATTAACATTTAACTATAATTAAAAATGGTTTTTTATTATTATAAGTAAGTAAATTAAAAGGTTAAAAAGTAATAAAGTAAAAAAATAAATATTAAATTATAGTTAATATATTTAAAATATCCTAGGAATATAAGGATTATTAAGCTATTATTAAATTTATATTAAGTAATTGCTAAATCTTTGTTAAATTTTTGTTAATTTATTTTAAAGGTTATAATATATATTTACTTTTTTATAAATCTTAATATTTAAATAAGGGTTTTTTAAAATATTTTAATTAGCTTTTAATATTTTATATATAATAGGTTAATAATTAATATGTTAATAACATATATATAATAGATTATATATTTATATTATTGTAATAAATTTAAATGAGAAGTAAATTAGGGATAAGTATTACTTTTAAATTAATTACCATTTAAATGATATTTTTAATAGTAATAATACTTAATAATTACTTTAATTTAATATATGAAAAATAGTAATGGGATAAGTATTTAAAATATATCTTCCTAATTTATTTAGTTTATATAAAATGTAACTTTATATTAAAGTATATGAAATATCTTTTTATTAATGAAATAAGTTATTTTTAAAAAGTAATTAATGGAAAATTACCTTTTATAATAACTTATAAGGTTAATATTAAATTGTTACTTAGTAATAGTTAAATAATAGTATTAATATCTTTTAAATTAATAGCTAAATATTTTAAACTTATAATTTAATTTAAAGGGAAAAAATCATTTTAAATAATATTAGCCTTAATTATATTTAAAAGTTTAATTTTAATAATAAGTAAATAATATATATTAAGAAATATAAATTTTAATAAGGTATTATACTTTAAAAATAATGATATAATTAAAGGTAGTTAATTTTATTAGGTGATATATTATTATAAGTCCTTTTAACTTATATTAAATAGTAGTTAAGTGTAGGGTTAATATTAGCTTAATATATATTAAGAATATATATTAAAGATAAATTGAAGAAATATAAGGTTAAATTAATAATTAATATATCTTAAATAAGGAAAAATAATTTTAATTAAATAGTTATTATAAGGTAGTTTATAAAGATAAAATATTTATTTTTAAAAAGCTTAAGTTA
Organism: Hypoxylon sp. EC38; assembly: GCA_002120335.1. NCBI lineage: Eukaryota > Fungi > Ascomycota > Sordariomycetes > Xylariales > Hypoxylaceae > Hypoxylon > Hypoxylon sp. EC38. The sequence continues at coordinate 648,617 of KZ111237.1, read as the reverse complement.
ATTATTAATAAGAAGATTTAAGCCTTTATTATAATTTTAAGAATTTATATAATATTAAAGCTTTAAGTTTAACTAAGGTTTTAATAATATTATTAAAAGATAATAGTTAGCTTTTAAAAAGCTTTTTTAATAATCTTATCTTATCCCTTTAACATACCTTTTTTAATAAAGGCTTAATGGGGATTTAACTTAAGCTTATTTTTACTTTTATATTATTTTTACTTTAGTTTATTTCTAATAAATTTAATAATTATCTTTTTGTTTTAAAGAAAAAGCTTAAATTTTATCACTTAAAAATAATAATATTATTACATAATAAGGTTATATATAAGCTTTATAAGCTAAATGAAATAGATTATTAATAATAAAAAAGAGGAAAAAGTAAAGTTAATTTAAATAAAAGTTTTAATAATTAAAAACTAAACTTAAGGATATAAAATAAAGATTTAAATAAGTAAATTTTTATTATATATTAAGCTGCTATTAAATTAATGTTAAGGTATTATATATTTTTAATAATTTGTTAACTTTTTAATTTTATTAAAAAATTAAAACGAATTAATGTAGTTAGCGTTAATATATATTTATTTTAGTTTTAATAGTTATTTGGTATTAAGGGAAAAAAAAGTAATATATTTATTCTTTTTTAATTTATAAAATTGTTAAATATTCCTTTTTTTTAGGTTATAGTTTTGTTTTAATTATAGTAATGGCTTTTTTTTTAAGAGCTAATTACTTTATATTGTTTTAGCTTTTTTTATTTTATGTTTGTTAATAAGTTTTATATAAAATGAAAATTAAAAAAGGGTATAAAATATTTCTAAAATTATTTAGGTTAAAAGAAGGTTAAGTAATGATTAAAAGATTAAAATTATTATTAAATTTAATATTTTTTAATAATTCTTTAATTTTATTATTTATATTAGTAGTTTTAAAATTATTGTTATTATTAAAATTCTTACTAATTTTTTAATTAATCTTATTTTTACTTAAATTGTTATAATTTTTAAAAACTTTATTAATTGTTTTTTAATTAATTTTATTTTTATATCCCTTATTAATAACTTTATAATTAGCCTTTTTTTTAAAAAATTTTATTATATATTTTAATAAACTTTTTAATTATAGCTTTAACTTATTTACTAATAGGATTAATATAGGATTTAGTTAATATTTTAATAAAAAAGTTAATTAATATATTTAAGATAAATATTAATAATAATAATTTTTTAAAGCATAATGTAAATTTTTTAATATTTAATCTTAGTTTAATATGGGTTAAGTAAAAGTAAAATATATTAAGAAAATTTATTTTAATTAAAAATTAAGGCTTAATAAATGGTTTAAGTAAAGGTATTTAAATATTATAAGGGTTAATAATTTTTTTAATATATATGGCTATTAAAGGATTAGGGAAATAAAATATACTAATAATGATAAATAAGCTTACATTTAATATTAGTTAAAGCTTTATAAAACTAATATTTAGTGTTGGTTAATATATTATTAAAAAGAGTATAATTTATAGTTTATATATTAAATGATAAGGATTTAGCTTTAGCTTTAATTCTTATAAATTTATATTATCTTTTAATATATTATTATTATTAGATTTATTATTTTAAATAATTATTTAAGCTATATATTATAATTATTATTTTATAATAACTTTAAAGTTTTTAATATCCTTAAAAAATTAGTAAAGTTAAATATATATAAGATAATAGTTTAATATATTTTATAATAAAAAGATAAGCCTTATATAACTATAAATTTAAGATTTTTATACTTATAAAAGAATTAATCTTAGCTTAATATACATTTAATAAATATTATACTTATATAATAGCCTTTAATTAATTTATACTAGGATTAATTTTAAAAAGAAATAAATATTATGGTTTATAATTAATATAATTTAATAATAAAATATATTATTAAATATTATTTTACTTAAGTTTATAAATAAATGTTATATTTCACTATTTTTTTATTAAAATAAATTTATAAAAGGTGTTATAATATTAGTTTAACCTATACTTAATATAAGATAAATATAAAAATATATAAATTTTTTATAATATTTTTAATTATTAATATTATTATTAGTTATAAAGATTTAATTATAATATAATTATTATAATATTTAGAATATATTTAACCTAAATAAATTTATATATACCAATTTTAACATAAAAGTTTTATTAATATTATTAAAATTAAATATATTAGCTTAAAAATATTAAGCTTATTATAAACTTATACTAACATTATTTTAAAAAATAATCATATATAATACTTAATTTAAAGGCATTTTTTATTATATAATTATATAATAAACATTAATTATTATTTAATATTAATTAAATAATAAAAACTTATATCTTATTATTACATTTAAAAATTATTATATACTAATTTAAAAATATTATTATATTTAATAATAATTAAATATAAGTTAAACTAATATATTTATATATTAGTATTTATTATAATTATTATATTAAATAAGCTTTTTTAATATTAATATAATTTTATTACCTTAAATAAATAATTAATATTAATTTTACTTTAACTTAATATTTATTTTATTAAATAATACTTATTTTATTATATTTTAATTAAATATAAAACCTATAATATATTAGTAAATCTTTTATACCATTAATTACTATTTAATAGTAATTTAATAATAATATTAATACCATAAAAATAATTAAATTTTAAATGTAAATTTATTATGTTTAATACCTTAAATAAAGCTTAATAATTAATTAATAAAGATTAAACATATTTTTAACATAAATTATTAGCTTATTAAAGGTTATAATTATTATTTTAATTAAAAAAATAACTTTTAAATAAAGGTTATTAAATAAATAAAGCCTTTAATAGGAATATTAATTAAAATATATATTAAATATAATAATAATAGTTTAATTTTAATATTTTTAATATTATTAATAATATTATTATTATTAAAAATTGGATTTTTATTATATATAAGTTATTATATTAATTTAAATTATCGTTAAATTATTATTAAATTATCGTTAAATTATTATTAAATTATTATTAAATTATTATTAAATTATCGTTAAATCTTTATTAATAATAGTTAAATTTATATTTAACTTTATTCTTATTTTTTTATATTAATTAATAATAATTTTTTATTTAAATATATTTATATTTAAATTTATTATTATATTTAAATATAATATAAAGTTTATTTTAATAATATATACTTATATTAATATTTATTAATTTTTAAATAGTAATAATGCTTAAGGTATTATCGCCATATCTATTTTTTGGTGATTAGTCATGTGATAAGGTGGTGGATTCAACCCTTTTAAGTGGGCTAACCAGAAACCTTTTAATATCTCCCTATATTAGCATTTCCTATTAAATAAAACCATACTTGTATCAAAATGAGTATTCGGTAATGGGTAAACCTCTATCCGGTAAGTCACATGACTCATCTCCGTTCTTCTGCTATCACGTGATCCTTGATTATATCCTCTTCTTCCTACAGAGACCCTAGTCACAGTAAGCTGCTGGTGCTTTTGCGAGCTCAGCTTAAGTGGCTGTGTTATTGCCTGGAAATAGAATGGCGAAATACCAATCTTACATTCTTTCCCTTGAACTTTCTCTCCATAATGCATACAGCTCATCATGTTCGAGCTAGCCGTTCAAGAGCTCGCCGCCATTCTAAATAGGAATAGCTGGGTCTCAGAGTTAGCCGGAATACTTCCATTATCTGCTCTAATTGATTTCATAGACCTTCCCCCGAAGCTCCACATTATCCAGCTCGCTGGCTCTGCTCTGCTATGGAACTCGCCAATAACGCCGGCAGGAAGCCGTCTCCTGTTGTCCGATGATAGACTCATGTATTCGAGCTGCTATCTCGATAGATACGGCAATAGCATTAGCTTACTGGGACTAGATGGCCGCTTTGGTAGTCGATACTATATCAGTAATCCTGAAACCATCCGTCTCTGGATTCGCGCGCACAAGCCTCGAATTATTGATCACGTACATGAGAATGTCGACGGCCACGATCGAAGGGTGCAAAACCTTGAGATTGTCCATGTTTACCGACGCAAATCTCACAAGCGACATAGGTCCTCATCATACTGGCTGCGGCGTATCTTTTTGCAATCACCATGGATGAACTTCGCGAACTATTTTGGCTGGACGATCTTATTCGCAATGATCGTCATGAGCATCATCCTGCAAACATACCTGTCGTTAGCGTTCCTCATTCTCATGCCAGTGACGGGAAGCGTTGTCTTTGCTCTTTACGGAACCAACCCTAGACGGTTACTCGTCGACGTACCAGGCAATTTTAACCGACTCATTCTAGTTGCCGAACACGAGAACACAATGGACTGGATTGTTTTTTACGGTGAAAATACCATTATCAATTCCCTGCTTAATCGGCCGCTCAAACCTCAGGGCCCTACACGACAGACGTCGCAGGCAGTCGTCCTCCGCATGGTTCTGCGAGTTCTCATACTGGGTCAGTGGGCTCTTGCTATCGGAGCCGCTGCGGTTAAGGACTGGAATGCGTATTTTATCACCTTCTGGATTGCTTTTTGCATCTTCATGAATGCTTACGTGGTCCCGCCCCAAAGGGGAGCGAAGGAATGGATGAAGTCGCACGCCGGCATTCAGATGGAACGGTACCGGACTCGGTTAAGTTCCCGGAGAACACTCCTAAATACAATCATTGCGCTGAATCCTGACACGTTTTCTCTGTCACCTGCAACGAAACAGGAAGACCGAACGAAATTCCACGATGACGCCATGAAATGGATTGATCCAATTCTGATACCGGGGCCAAATCGGGCGAGGTGGCTGGAAGCAACCTTGAAGGCAATGAACGACGTAGCGCGACAGTCGCCATCCGATAACGAAGAGAAAGAGAAGAACTGCAGCGGCAATTTCATAAGCAAAGAGTGGAATGAGGAGTATAAGCGAGATTATTGGGCCCCGTTTATCCTTGAAGGTATTTGCATGGCTGCTAGAATTAAGGAAGAAGCCAACTTACCTGGTCGAATGGTTGAGAATGCCCCGCAAAATGTGATCTGAGTGCATACTTAGGTAGCAGGGAAGATTCACGCCCATCTACTGCTGTGGTAGAAGTAAGGAGTTTTTTCTATTGGACGATATAACTGATATCCGTGCAACTAGAGCGGGTTGGGACCCTCCATTAGGGTCCTTGAACAGCGGGGCCGTTTATTACTACTTGCCTCGCTTCTCAGCTCAGTTGATCTTCAGATTACCTAACCTATTCCGTGATAGAAGCATATCTAAACAGTTTCATTGTACCGACCCGATGTTGAATCGCATATATTCTAAGGCGGACTATCTAGCTAGCATCTAATTACATGCCTCTAGTTTTGTTCGACCATCGTCGCATACCTCGTTTTTTAATGGGCGAATGATCCGACATACATTTTGCATACCTGATCACTACAGTGTTCCGGGTAGCCAAGAAATCAAGTGTGCTTGCTACTCCCAGTGTGCTGCTTCCTGTGTCCGTTGTGCTGTTTCTGGCACTTCTTGATGCATTGCTTGCGGCACATCTTGAGAACCCTTGCTTCATTTGGTGCTGTCGGAACGTCTTTGTCGAATATCCAGAGAGCATCAACAGCATTCGTGCCATCCGGACCAGCCGCCTTGAGAGGAAGTGTGATGTTTGCCCTCTCGGCCGTAAACTCGAGGCCGGTTTCGGTGTTTACTACCGTGTCTAGGCGCTGGACCCCAAGTAAGTGAGCTACGTTGTGCTCTTGGAACAGGGCTCCAAGCGCGTCTAGAAACGCTTGAATCTTGGGCTTGTCCAGCGGGTTCTCGGGACTGGCCGGCCCTGCGATGTATTCGAACTCGTACGGCGCAAGGGTGCTGGGACCAGTGAATCGCCAAGACGATGGGTGAATTTCGCGAGCGACATCGTCTGAGGCTTCGCTCATGTCCCAGGGATACGCGACAGCGCCGTAGTTGACTAGTTTCTCCCCGTCGTTGAGAGAAAAGTGGCGGTGGATAAGGGTTAGGCCGAGCACTGACTGAACTCCATGTTCAACGAAGAGGTTGCCGATTTGAGTATCGACGAGCTTCTCTAGCTCACGCTTCTCAAACTCCTCAGCGGCCTCAAAGAGGTCCAGGAGAGTGTTATAGTGGGCTGACACAGAGTATTCTTCGAATTGAACCATGATTGAATGCTGCAGCTACTGGCGCTACTTATATGGGAGTTGATTAGGAATGATGGCTAGGATGACTGTCTTGGTGTTATTGCAAGAACTTCGTGATAGGACGTGTCGTTGACTGGGAATATCACTGGAATTTATCGAGAAACAAAGTCGTGATCGAGCTTTTTGACATTCTAGAGTCTATACCATATTCGTTACGCGACGCTGCCCGACGGCGCTCCGCGTTAGGTTCGTCACGCACGTATCCTAGGACCTTGGAAGCGATAGGTTGCCATCAAAGCCGACGGATGAAGTCCTCATGAGCTGAACATCGTCTAAATTATCTCTCTATGGTGGGTAACGATCATCACTTTACAATGAGCTGAATTGATTGCGTACATGCTTATGGATGTAGGTCTTCCGTTGGAGCCTAGTGGGGATATAGGTCAGACCAACCCCATAGCCTCGTTGCGTCGCCGTAGAGTGGGCCATCTTTGCATGCGCTCCTTCGCATTTAGTCGCATGATTAATCTTTTCACATGCATATGCTTACGAGGGTATTCCGATTTCAGTAACTTCAGCTCTCTGCAAGCAATATAACCTTCTGCAATGGCGGGAATGACGGCAGCTGCGCACACGCACTATTAGACGCCAAGCTATAGTTGTAGACGAATAGGATTTTGGGCGGTCTCCGCGTTTGATCGCTTGAATTTCCACGGTAGACATTCTAGATATTGAGCCTCGTCTTATATATCAATGAAGATTCTTTTTCATGGATTCGACTTCTCAGACAAGTCTCATCAGGTCTATGATTCAGCATTCGGATTGATCTTCTTTTCAAATTTCACTTCCTCGGAAGAACAGAGCCCCTACCAACAATTCGAAGTCCCCTACCTACGGAGACACATTCGTAGATACAATGGCGGCAGCAGAATCATTCATGATAATCCCAACTGTGGAGCCAATGATTGGTGGTACGATCCTATGCCATTTTGAAGTAGTGAAGCTAATAGATTGAGGAAGCCAACCGTGGCGTAAGTCGAAAGTCTCGACGTCTGTTAACAGCCTTCTCTCTTAAGGACAAGGCTGGATCGCTCGGGCTTTTCTCAACTTTAAGGTGAGCACGTCTTGATTGAAGACTTACATGAATGTGGCTAAAGTGGCCAAGGTTGTCGGCAAAAGCTGCGGCCGAGAATGACAAGAAAGATGGCACTGAGGAGATTGATAAGTCTCTACGCTGGCTAGAGATCGAAGACAGCTCGAACGGCAATCAAGATGAGGATGATGACGGTGAAACTCACTATGTCCTCCAATGCCGCGAACAAGCGAACGAACATGTACACGAAATTGTCGAGCCACTTAATTTTATAAGCATCGTAGGGCCAACGCGGGGCGGTAAATCAACGCTGATGAATCTCCTAGCTGGGTGTGAAACCAAGCCCCTATTCAATACAGCGTCCGGATCCGAATCCTGCACCAAAGGTACCTACAAATCTAACCAAGTTGATTCAATAGCGCTGAATCATGAACGCTTATGTTATTATAGGAATCGACTTAGGAAATAAGGTCATGACTCTTGAGAATTTCTCGACCACCAATGGTTGCGAGAAAGTAATCCCAGAAGAGAGCAACCAGAAGATCGCCTTCATTGACACCGAAGGTCAAGGTGATGCTGGGGATAAATATGAGTAGGTGGCAATATTCGTTTAATTGAACCTGTCTGCAATGCTAACTCGTCTCAGTGTGATTCTTTTCACTCCTGCTATTCTCTGTTCGCGGATCATCATCTTCAACACTACCACGGTGGCCAAAGACACGGTTCTAAATAATCTCCATATGATGACGCTGGCCGCTGATAAACTTGATTTTGGAGACAAAACAGAATCTGGTGCAAAATTTGGCGAGTTGATCATCATGGTTAATAAGTAAGTTATCTTCAACGTATATATCGTGTGATCTCTAACGTATATAGATACGATCTCGGCGATACTGGTTAGTCTATAGTGCTAAAGCTACCTATATATCTATGTGCTAACCTTGCGAAGCGGAGGAAATCCAAAAGCATCTTCTTGATAAAGAACAAGGCACCTCAACGGCAGTCAAGAATAGGAACAAGATTCGTGACAATCTCGCAAAGCAATTCCAAGCTGTGTCGGTACGTTATCCTCAGAAATCCAACCTCCATTTTGATGACTTACCGGATCCTTAGGTGTACGTGCTACGCGGAAATGCCCTGAAGGACGGTGTGCAAGAGAAGATCAACGATGGAACTATTGATTTCCTCAGACTCGAGCACTTCAAGGAGTCATACGTGAAAGATTTCAGAGCCCTCCGTACGAAGCTTTCCAAGACCTTGAAATCGCCACGTGTTGTCGGTAAACAGGCCATATCTGGGACGTCAACTTCCGACTTCATGCCGAGTATCGTCAAAGCAATCAATAAGTTAGAAGAAGACGGCACGCTCCATGTCCCGGATATTTGGGAGGATGCAGAGAACGAGGCAGTCTCCAAAGCGAGTATTCAATTCCGCAGCGACTTCGCAAAGAAATGTGATGAATTGAATCAAAGCGCTAAGCCTATCACCACCGAAAAGTGCAAAAGTGTAAGTACCCTATTGCTAGGTCTGTTCAATATGACTAACTAAAGTATCTATATAGACACTCGATGAGGCCATACAAGATTGTCTCAATACCGTACGAAAGGATCTAAGATATCTTCAACCAAAGAAAGTCAAGTAAGTCTGAACTATAGCATTGAGGAGGAGGTTTGTCTAATTGGTTATACAGTGACACATGCACTTCCCTTTGCAGTGAAGTAGAGACTCAGAAAGAAGGAGTGCTCAGTACCAATCTTCACAAGATTGAAGCATTTGCAAAGCTAGAGCTCAAGCATCTCATTGATTCCTTGCCGACAACCTTGAGTAATGCACTTAAGAACTATAGTCTTCTATCAGTTGATGTAGTCACAGCAACTTTGGATCAACTCAACGGGGAGCTCATCGCATCTTACAAACAGGCTATCTCGGACTATGACTCTCGGGCACTTCCTGAAGGCTATTCTGAATCATATAGCCGCGCTTTTACCACGGCAGCTGCAAACGCTCGGCAGGCCGTCTCATCGGCGTGGAAAAATTGGGTTGTAGAAACCGATAACAGCCACATTGAATCGCTCCGAACTTCCCTGAACAGTCTGAATGACACCACTACAATTGGAAATGATGCTCAATGGGGAAGAGACGCACAGGCAGCACTGGACGCTAATATTGGAAAATACAATGATGTCATTGCGGTCGATTATCTTTGGGAGAGCCCTCAGGAAGTCAAGGAAACATACAAGAATAAGGCAGAATCTGCTAGGGATATCGCGCAGTCCCAGTTTGAAGGAAATGAGGCTGGAGTCAAGGAGAAAATCGAGGCAGAGCGCAGTAAGTACTTGATCTATTGGAACAAAAGAACGGCTTCTCACTGATACATCCCCTTTCAATAGAGAACCAACTTGCCGCTTACCAAAGACAACTGGACGATGCTTTGTCCCCGAAGGAGGACCCAGGCAGTTACCAGGATATCACGAATGCGACCACTTTCAGGAACAATTTCATCAAGTATATGAAGACACAGAACATAAGTGAAGGCCTGAGCAAAGACTACTTGGATCAGTTTGACAATGATGTGTCAGCAAAGAAGAGCCAATTCCGACAATCCTACAATGAAGGTTCGTTTCCCTCAACTGACCTAGAGTCCGACGAACCCCTTCTCGTTACATGCTAATCGCTTACAGCTTACGAAACATTCAAACAATATCTTCAAACGGAACTCGACAGCATTGTGTCGAATCGATTGGGAGACTTCAAGTTTGCAGCAGACCAGAAGACCATATCTAGGACACTTCACAAAAGTGAACTATCCAGTTATCTAGACTCGAAAGAGCAGAGTGCCATGGCGGACTTCGAGGCCGATATCAGGGCATTTAAAATAACCCAAAGTGACTCGAAAACCAAGGTTAAAGCATCAAGGACTAAGCTACAATTCGACATCGCAGACCACAAGGGGTCAAAATTTGAACTACTTGAGACATTAGTCGCGGCCTATAACCGAGAAATCCTAAATGATTGTGTCAATCCTGTGCGAAGAGACGTCATTGATTTCAACATTGGTACTGTAGCGTGTCTGCACGCAAGGGTCGAGGAAGCGAAGAGTTCGTTTCTCGGACAAGCTTGCGGGGACGAAGATGAGCAAAAAAATGTACTAGCACTCGCCCTAATCCATTCGAAGATTCTTGCTAACGTTGAACCAGACGTGGCAGATTTTCGCTTCCGAAACGTCGAAGCTCGAGGAGAACGTCAAGTTGGTCCAATTTACATCCAACGGCAATACTGTGCATTTGCTAATGGTTGACTTGTTAGGCGCGCCCAGAATATCTCCTTCATCAAGGTATCAGATCCATCATCAAGCTCACTCCGTTCACAATGAAACTTACTAATAAAGCGTGCTCTAGGACGTTAGCAGCGGATCAATTACCACCGCAATGGAAAACGAGGTCATAGATAAGGTGAAGGGAAATATAGCCGATCTTGCTAAGTATATCTCAAATGCCTTCCCCTAACATGGGATTGTATTTTCCAAGTTGACAATTCGATGACTAGTGTGCTCGGGATGTCTTGGATCTGGTCTCGCTCTCCATTCAGCCATTCTATTTCGCCACAGGGAAAAGCGAGATCACACCTCCTCAAGAATGAGGATCGTCCGAGCGGATACGATGTTAGACCCAAAGCTCCTTCTAAACTAGGTATATAACGTACGTCTTTGCTAATATATATACTCATAGAGTGACCATAGAACTAGTCTGAGGTTCGACAACTGGAGAGTTGAGTTCTCTGACTTCATCTTCGATGATCCCATCGTGCAGGAGATGAAACCAGTGGCAGTATGTGCCCTTCATACAAGATTCTTATTGCTTTTATTAACCGATATAGATCAATGAAATAACGACCCCCCGCCAGAAAGAGGAGTAAGTCTAGTAGAGCTTACTAGAGGTTTTGAATGGTATGCTGATACTTGAGATCTAGTATCACAAATAACGTCTCGATCCGGCGCACGGAATCCGAAACAATCTCAAATATGAATGAAGTTATGTTCCAGGCTGATACCGAGTAAGGACCTAGATGAATACATCGACAAGTCTTGGAATAGAGGCTAACTTGTGTTACCTAGGTATTCGACATCGGCAGGCATTGAAGGAGTGGCTTCTACAAGCGTCAAGGTCTGCATATAATAACCGCTATATCCCGACGCTTGAGGCCATATGCTAATACCCTGAGCGTTGATAGGTCGCATTCCAAGCAGGAGCGAGGTTCTCGAACACGAAGGAGAACCAAGTCTCCTTCGAAGTCAATTACGACAATCCTGTTCTTTGCCCAGCAAATAGACAGTAAGCTGACTATACCTAGAGATGCCTATTGAGAGAGTGTGAATAACTCAAGATTCCAGGACGACAATCAAGCTTCTTGTGTTCAAGCAGCAGACCTCAGTGACTTACACTGCGAAGATGAAGTAGGTTTTCCTCTTCCAACTTGGCCGTTAATACTAAGCATCTTCTGGCAGAATTATCCCGCAGGTCACTTTCACAGGAGGTAAGTCTGGACTTATTACCACGCGCATCTAGGTACGTTTTGAAGTTAACATAGAGAAACCACGCAGGCTTCACTCGATGGGGAGGCGAGAACAATGAGAACCCCAACTTTCTCCGAGGACATTCCAGAGAGCGCGTCTACAGTGACATCCAAAATGGATACGCGGACGAATTTAAGGTACTTATTCTAAGCGAATTTTGATGGTTATATCGAGACGTGGCGCTCACAATGTTGTAGGTGAAAGCTGCTGCTAATGCAGACCCTTGGGATTGGAGAGGCTGCATGGATAAGTACCCCGGTGTACAGGGACTTGTCAATCGTATTAGCGAAAATGGGAAGTAAGTACTCAATATCTCCTTGAACAATGTGAGCGAGTTACTGATGGGACCTAGCTACGAGACGTACGTTAGAGGGAAGTGGGAGGGGATTAGTGGTTGGAAATACGTACTGCAGACAGATATCAAGGTCTGAGGACGGCTGTTTTGAAACGGATCGAAGCATGGATGGTTAAGGAGCATTGATTTTCTTAAATCCTCCTATGTGCACTGCCAATAGGGTAAAACAGCCCCTGACGACACAGCGTTGCCAAGGCATACTTGGTAGGGATGGTCTTGCTTGAATCATGACTTCTTAGATATTAGATACCTGCTTTACAGATTGAGTGAAGAACAATTATATTGAGTGTCATTTCCATATAGGGGCGTGCAAACGGAAAGATTCTTCTACTGTAAAGGCTCTGACCTGTAGAAAATCACGTGACTCACGATGGGGTTAAGATAAGCCCCCTGAGCGACCACTTAGTCACATGACTCCTCTCTCATTTCTCTTCCCATTTCCCATTATTACATGATTTATGACCATAGAATATCTAACATGAGCCCTATCGTGCCTTACATTGGCCCAATAGCCTATGTTATGATTCTATCCTGGTATTATAGTAAGCAAATCGTTAGTAGCCTCTGACAAAGATGGCTTACCCCCGGCCCCAAAAATAGCTTGACCTGTGGCGATGTAGCGTGGAGGCCACGAAAGCTGAGCAGTTGGTTTCATTAGGCATACAAAATGCAAGGTTCTACGGCAGGACCGAACTGGGGGCTCTTGATGCCTATTTTGCCTGATCTTTACATATTTATAAAATTTAATCTTGTGGATTTTCTTGCCTCTTCAATCTACAGCCCCTTTCTAGATCTCAGTTGCTTGGAGACTTATTCACATGCTTACCTACCTAATGTGAATCATTGCCATTATGGGTATCCGACTTGTAGACGCTCAAACCCTACGCATGAGATGGTTCATGGATGGGAATATTCCGCAATATGCTATATTATCACACACCTGGGAAAATGACCAGGAGATCTCCTACCAAGAGATGATTGCTATCAGCGAGAACCCAGCTCATCCAGCGGTGGAGAAGCGCGGATATGCCAAAGTGGTCGAAACTTGTCAAAAGGCTAGGCGGAACAACATTGCCTATGCATGGGTCGATACGTGCTGTATTGATAAAACGAGCAGTTCGGAACTGAGCGAGGCTATCAATTCTATGTATCGATGGTACCAACAAGCTGAGGTCTGCTATGTTCTACTCACCGACTTCGATGCGGCGTCTGCTAGCCTTAGGGATGCCTTGCCGAAGTGTAGATGGTGGACCAGAGGATGGTGCTTGCAGGAACTCGTAGCACCGCAGAGAGTAGAGTTCTTTGATGCCGGCTGGAATTACATTGGCTTGAAAACAGATTTGGCATCTTTGATTACGGAGATTACGGGTATAGAGAAAGAGGTTCTCATCGACAGTAGTTTGATTGAATCTCTTCCAGTGGCGCGAAGGATGTCTTGGGCTGCTGGAAGAGAGACAAGCCGAGAAGAAGACATGGCGTATTGTCTACTCGGAATCTTCAACGTCAGCATGCCGATGCTGTACGGGGAAGGCAAGAAGGCTTTCCTTCGTCTTCAGGAACAAATCATCCATACCTCTAACGATCTTTCCATCTTCGCATTCCATCGCAGATCACTAACAAACAACCTTAGCTCCCGTTACAATTCATCCCGACCGTATCGTGACCTGTTCGCCACATCTCCGAGAGATTTCATAGGCTGCAGAGATCTAGTGCACACTCGAATGGATGTTCACTGGAACAATGCGTTCTCTTTGACTAATAAGGGCATTCATTTTCGAAGAGCCGAGCTCGAAGTCGATCTCCAGCACGGACTGTACTGCATGCTCTTAAACTGCCAATTTTCCGATTCTGAACCTGCAAAGATGTATCTTCGAAAGGTTGGACCGCGTCTCTACGTAAAATACGATGACGAGGATTCCATAGAAACTACGAGTCAGGCAGACGCGAGCCATTGCGAGGACCCGTACACAACCACCGAGGAAGAGATCTATATCCTCCCGAGAGTAACTAGTTTGATACGGCAGCAGCTCGAACATGAGAGCGACAACGCAATATATGTACACTCACGCACCCATTACCTGTGTAGGGCTCTTCAAGTAGTTCAGCGTTCCACGTCGAGCGATCGTTGGGATTGCGCAAGGATGCAATTTCTCCCCAAAGGAGAGAAGTCGTTCGGGGGATACTGGAAGGTATTCCCAAGCCTCGCGAGACCAATTGGTGGTGGCAATGAGGTGGAAAACGAATCCTCTTTAAGTACAATGCCATCTGGGCACTTCTACATGCTATGTGGGCTCGACTATTCGGGCGGCGACGTCTCAGGGATGCGGGAATGGGTACGTCTGCATTCGGTGGAGGAATGGAGGGGCCTCGAAAAAAAGCTGGGGATAATGACGAACCTGAATGAAGTAGCGCGTCTTACCGGCGGGCCTCGTGCACGGGACCAGATAATATTGGGCTCGGGTCCGTCGAGTCTTAAGGCTGTTGCTACTATACAGTTAGACATCAGCGAGAGACCGCGCTACAGACTAGAGCTCGATTTTGAAAGCGAGCGGTATAGAGATAGATAACTGAGTCTAATGCTCATGTATATGAAATAATTAATACCTGCAACAATCGCGGCATATGTTACCCTTGTAAGATGTAGATGTTCAAGTCTCTGAGTACTTGGTGGCCTTGTTCCTAATTTTTGTCTTCATTGGCGATTGTAGGTTCTGGTTTATGCTACACAGCTTCGTCGGTCACTTTATTCGTATAATCCAGGTAGATAAACCCGAAAATCGATTCAATTGATTCTGTAATTGATGCATTGTTTATTAGTACAGCTTACAATTGGCGCTTCCCCACTGGGTTTGTTCTTTGTATAGGAGGTAGCCCCCTAATCCCGGGCGCCGAGTCTGCCCGGCTTCAAGCCCTCATCTCACGGATTAAGACATAATCCGTCGTTTAGGCGGTACCTAGGTACCTAGAGGTTGCCAAGGGCCAGCACGGGTCTTTCAGGTAATCTGAGTGAAGGAGGCATGAAGGTTGACTTCTTCATCCGGCATATCTTCTTAAAAAACCTATATGATACTGATGACAATCACCTGTACGACAATATCAACAAAGTAAACGTGAGGCTGATACTCCCTCAATTAAATTAATTAGTGACGTACTGACAGATTGATTCTGCAACCCTACCTACTTGCTTCTAGTGTGAGTGTGGTTTCACCAGAATCATCCCACCTGGAGTTAACGGAATTACCGCAATGGGATATTCGTAAGCGCCTGGGCTTACCAGTAACTAGCTTCTCAGCTGGGCTGCCCAACCTCTAACCCCTACCCTACGATTTGCTGTTCCTATTGTCTCTATGAACTGAAGGCCAAAGACATTCCAACTCACTTGACGTAGAATCAAAATGTGCGGCAAAGACCCCCCTACTATTCTCAGCTGGACGGGTGCGCCTTTTGAGACCGGAGACAGCCTTTTCCAATCTGGATTGAATAGGCAAGACCACCGGGAGAAGTTTCACCGAAAATTCCCTTCGATATACGATTCTAGGATCCAGCCACTATCTAAGGATCCTGCGGATATCTTCTATGTCCGGGCTCCTGGGGGGATAATATATGACATTCGTAACACCCTCTTTAATCCGTTGAGTACCCGCCGCCGTCATGACGAATGCCACAATATGTTCCGTTTCACGTGCAAGCCAATCTATGAAGCCGTGCAAAAGTCCTTCGACAACGACAAGGCGCACGAGAGGTGTGCTGGGCGCCAGCTCCTGAGAGTCATCGGCCAGTTCTGTTATAAATGGGAGCTTCGCGAGTGCGCAAACCCAGAGTGTCAGGCTCGAAAGCAGCTAGTGTTGCAACAACTACCACCCTGCAACTGGACGGCTCTACGAGAATGGATGGCTACGGCGGTGTCCTGCTGGCAGACCGAGAGATCGAGAGCCGAGTCTGATCCTGAGTGGAAAGCCCGTATCCTCGCTGCTTTGGATGAGTCACTACAAGAGTCCGGCTGGTCCCCGGAGCTCTTCCGATTTGGAGTGCCGTATACCGTCCTCCTGGAGTGCGTCAACCTAGACGATGTCGCACAGTCCACTCTGTTAAGCAATCCCTGCGTCGACATCGTCGGTATATTCAATTTATTCTATTGGCACTACATGACATTCGATGACGGAAAGCCCGCCGGCGGCAAGTTCTTACAGTCGTGGACAGACTATCACTTATTATACGAGCCGTGTTTTGTTCGCGAGGCCATGCGACTGGATGCGTCGCCCGCGGTTCGTTCTGTCGGCATTTGTCCAAGCCGCTTTTGGAACTTAGCCGTCGAAGGCTCGGAGAGTTACATAACGGTGCTGTCCGCTTTAACCGGCATAGCTGTAGGTAATGTTCCACCCCGAGGTAATAAGCACAAGCAGTGCACTTCGCAGTTTTGCAACTTCGCGAACGACAACAGCACCGGGTTCACGCAGCTTCACAAGTGCGACAGGAAGCACGGCGCTTCACCGGGAATAGATGAAATTGTCTTTCCAATGAAAGAACTCGAGGTCATTTTTGCGTCTCCATTGGTCTCTTGGGTTCCTTCGTCCTGGGATATCGCATCCATATCACTCCTTCAGCCTAAAATCAATTCTGATCCGGCTTCAAAATACATGGCGCTGTCGCATGTCTGGTCGGATGGCACAGGAGTCGGCATGAAGGAAGCTGGCATCGCCAACCGCTGCTTGGTCGAATATTTTGCAAGTATCGCTCAGCGTCTTGGGTGCGACGGCATCTGGTGGGACGCGATATGTCTGCCCAGCAGTCGGACGATGAGACGGAGGGCTTTAGACCAGATGCTCGAAAATTTCGAGAGGGCTTCGTTCATGGTTATCCACGACCTGGAACTCGTTGACTTCGAATGGAGGGAAGATGGCACCCCGGCCTTGGCCCTGATGCTATCGCCTTGGTTCACCCGAGGGTGGACAGCTGCGGAACTCTTCGCGGCGAGACGAGGGCCTGGTCGAGTCAAGGTCCTATTTAAATCCCCAGACGGTTCCAGTCAACCCTGCATCAAGGACCTAGAAGACGAGGTCTTGGCACCGATCAGAAATCTTCACCGGGGCACCTTCACAAATCTACCGCATCTTGTTGCATCGGAGGTCATCCGGCAAGTCTCAGGTGATGTCTACAATCCAGCAACAAAGGCGGGGTATAGGATATCCGAACTCAACGTCCTCTTGCGTATTCTTAAACCCAGGACGACGTCGTGGGCTAGAGACCGGATGGTGCTAGGCGCTCTCCTGACGCTTCCGCGTAAAGATGTCGACACGTCGCGTACAGAGCCTGAGCTGGTGACCGACATACTACGGACGATCAAGCACCTACCTGGGACGGCCATTTATCACGGTGAGATACCCATTGCCCAACACGGACCATGGTCCTGGTGCCCGCCGAGCGTCTTTGATTTAGGCAGGACCGGAACTGTTCTCATTCCTTCCACTGCGGAGGGGTTGGGAGAGGGATGCGAATTGACTGTCGGAGAGAATGGCATCATCGAAGGCATATTCACCATATACCATCTACATGAATCGGACCTAGACGAGTTATTGCCGTACGGTACTCATCCCAGCATGGAAGCCCGTATCAGAAATGCGCTCGTGGACTTCGCTGCCGGTTCCCCAATCTTAATAATGCAGGTAGAAGGTCAGGTTCTGCAGAGACACATAGATTTATGGCTCTTAGCCGTCCCCGTTGCTGCTCCCCTTTTTGGAGGCACAGCAGATCTCACGCAAGATTATCCTGCATTTGATTTAGCCAATCGCTGGAGATGCCGCTGGATAGGATGCGTGTATGCTGGTAACACGCGAAAGGGCAAATTTTACGGAGAAAGGTTGGTAACTTTTGGTGAAGACGTAGACGGTGAAGGTAACCCAGCCCCCGCGGTCGTGCCCCCTGTCGAGGCTGTAGAGGAGGCAAAAAGCGTTTTGCAATTAATGGAAAATCATAAAAGGGAACGTATGGAAAGAGATGAAGAGGCACTTATTTCCTTGAGGGATTCTCGTGATGGGGGGTTCCTTACCTAGGTAGTAAGTTGGTTCTTACTGTGGTTGGTAAAGTTATCGTGCTTCGAGCGGATTGGTTTAAGTGTAAGCTATTTTAAGACCATAGCACGAAGAGGTGAGAGTGACCTAGTTAAAGGAGCGCTTCCAGCTCTTCGAACACACAATAAGGCCAGTGAGATTGGGCTATTCCGAGTCTGTAGCAGTACCCAATCGAAATTTACTCAAACATGACAATCTCTAAAGATTTGAAAGATGACTTGAGAAGGATTTGAGATACATCATACCATTTTTGAGGCTCCGCCGCGTGTAGTCATTGTAGCCGTCAGGCTACGTGAGGTCGGCGGTGGATCTATTAGATAAACCGACGACGGATAGAACTTATGGCATTGGAGGCTGCTTCAAGAGTGGTGCTCCCTTATCTAACATTTACGTATTATACATATGACTTCACGGGTGACGTCTCTACAGCGGAGAGTTGACGCAACCCAATTCCCTTTGTTCGTACGGTTAGAGACAAATATGTTGAAACAGACCTAGTCTTAGACTTTTCATCGGATATAAGGGACCCTACCTTGATAAAGTTACTCCGAGCAAAACGTGGCTTGTAATTGCTTTAGAGGGTAATGGGGTCTTAAAAACAAAGGGGTTGCTCTCTGATTCGCTCGCCTTTATCTATCGACATCAGTCAGATCCAAAAATAACAGGTACCTACCTATTAAGGAGGTTCTGATTCTACTCTGAGTCTCCAGGGGACCCCTTTGGATTAAACTAGGTACTTCTTTGTCGGAAAGAATTGATTGTACCATTCTTAGACCCTTTCTTTACGGAATGTCAACGCCTATAACAAAGAGCATAAGGCAGAATAATATCAATATCCCCGTCATCAAATTTCGAACGACTTATTGTGACCTTTTAGCCTTCCAGAAAGACAATTTTTACTCATACGAACAGACCGAACCGTGTGGCAGGTACCACAATATATAACCACCGACAAATCACAAGTTACTACCAAGTTCGCCAAACTGACATACTCAGTATAATACTTCCCTACTAATTTATTCATTTAAATAATAAGGCCTTATCATAACGCAACATCACAGACAAACAGACATGTGTGTGTTCAGAGAACTATTCCTCTACAACTGTGGGCATGAAGACATCGTAATAGAATTCCGACAGACCCCTTTATGTTTCTTCAAGTCGGACAGCGCCATATGCAGGAGGGAGCTGGGCGTGTACCGCATCATCGAGACCACAATCAACGACTGGTGTTACATATGCAAGCCCATGGGGGAATCCGCTCCGCCAGTGGGAGTTGACGCGGTGTTATGGCCAACACCACAGGTGCTCCCCCAGGAGCTGGTGACCCAGAAGACCAAGCGCGAGAAGGTCAACACGGCCGCGCACATCCCCGAAAGCGCACCCCCTCCCAGTCGCCTCAATCACATCAACCAACTCGCCCGTACGGGCCTCGATAAGCTAATCAAAGCCATTGAAGATTCACCGAGCCCATTTAGCGGAGAAATGTGCTCGTGGATAATAAAATACATCGCGTCGCTGGCGCCGTGGATGGACCGGCGGTCCCTTATGGAGACGTTACGCCCCTGGTTCGCTGAGGTACTTGACGAAGACTGTCAAATATGCACGCTGCCGAATCTGAAGTCGATGCAGTGCGAGTATATGTTCGATGATATTATGGTTTGGACGAAGGAGATCTTGGTTTAATTAGGAAATATATGTAAATTAAGGTATGAAGAGAAGGTAGGTTAGGATATACATACCTAGGTAGCTTGGTTATTTAGTAAAATGGTATAAGTGGAGGAGGAGCATTGGGGTTATCGTTTTCGAAGGGCTGCTACTAAAGAATATAGTGTAATTAGATAATTAACATGATTTAGACATGCGATGCTTAATGCGCGGCTTTTGGGACCGATGCGACTAGTATCAAGTAGCCGGTTTATTCTAATGAACTAAAAGAAGAACAAGTCTACCTATTGATTAATCATTGTTAATTGCGTCCTGGTCTTCGAAGTTGGGTCCGAAGCACCCTTGTCTAGGTAGGCGCCTACTCGACTGTTACGGCGAGTGTTGTCAAGAGTTCAGACCTTGGCTCTGAGGAAACTCGACATAGTGCAAAAGGAGAAGCCATTGAACTCACTCTTGTCCGAGTCAATTCTACAATTTATAGGGGCGTAATCTTCTTGATTGATTGTTATACTTTATGGATATTGATGTGTATAAACGATGAAATTCTTCGTAAACTGTCTTGCCTTTAGTATACCACGTGACTACAAGTATTAATAATTACTAAGTCACATGATTCCTTTCTTCTCCTTTGTTGTCATCATGTGTTTCATACATCTAAGATACCTTCTAATAACTCGTTTGGGGAAAAGGGCTTGAAGCAAATCTCCTACGAAGTGGAAGTTTTCTTGAGGGCGTCTTAGGTTTTATAAAGGATACTTGAGATCTGATTACATCTTGTTCAAACAGGTACTACATAAGAAGGAACTATTGTTGAATGAGGTCTTGTCCACGAATTCCGCATGCGGAAACACAATACTCTGTTTGGTACAGAGGGACACCTTCAGACAAAGAAGATGCTAATATAACTAGCATTAGTAATCAGGATCAATCCCTAAGCAGAGACTAGTAGAATATTCAATTTGTATCCACGCAAAAAGTATAGACTGCCTTAATATAGTATTAATCTGTGATTAGACAATTACGACTAATATCTAAGGTGACCTATTAATCAATTAAGCAATGCCTCCCAAGAAAAATCTCACGGCCCCAAAGGCCCCCAAAGCCCCCAAAGCCTCCAAGGCAGCTAAGACGCCGAAGAAGGCCATGAAAAAGGCCATAAAAAAGACTGTTAAAAAGGCGGCCGTACCGCCGCCGGGACCACCCGTAGTTATGGATCTGATCCGCACGAATGTCCTTGATGTGGCTGAAATGGGTGTCCGAGGGGGCAGAACAAGATACCCATCGCGTTGGCCTGCTAAAAACCGAGATAAGGTCGGAGACTCTATTTTGCCTTCCGGCTGGAGGCAAAATAAAAGAATATTGAAAGCATGGGATGCGCTCCAGATACTCCGTAAGTAGATTGGCTTCTTTTCAACTACAAAGAATCACTCTAAATGAAATGTACCTTATTTGCTAACAATGGAGATTTCTAGAAACTAGCCGAGACATGTACTTAACCAGGCACTGTTTAACGGAGGCTTTTGGCTACTACGCCCGAACCCTCCCAGATCCAGTGCAGGATGATGTTAGAATAATGGAGGTCGGCTCAGGGAAAATCTTTGGTCTTTCTGATGCAGAATTCAATACATTTCTAAACGCGAAATTTAATACGGCTCTACCAATTGGCTACGACAGGACCCCGGTAGAATTCCGGCCTCTCTACGAGAAGCCGTATGTTTTCTGGACGATAGACACTGAACGCTCTGGTGTCCACCAATGGGTGACGGTAATCATCCACCTTGAACAACCCCCAATAGAGAACCCAGATTGGGTCGAAGGCGATGATGCCGAGGAAGACCGCTTCATCAAGGATGATCTGTTCAGGAGGATCGAGTCTATCGCTGTGGTCGACCCAGACGCAAGTGACGATGGTACACGGGCTACGAGAATCTACAACAGGGTTATGTCACTCCTTTACCGATGTGCCATTTACGCCACCCCATCATTTGTCGGCCGCACAGACTTATGGGTCCCGCCGTCGAACCCTGTACAGTATCAAACGGGTGATAATGAGTACGTTCCAGGAGCTGAAGATTACTATACCTCGGGTCTCCGCAGTTTCGATCTAGTCCGGCAGATGCTCATCCGTCTGGTTGAACGCTACTCTATCGCTCCAGGGGTGCATGACGGGGCCGATTTCTGGAAGCCTATCAGCGGTTGGTTCAACGCGGATGCCGTGCGGACGGAAATGATCGGTTACGTGGCTATGCAGCTCAACTTTTACATGGAATACAAGACCCGTGTGGCCATAGAGACCATCGCATCTATGGAGTTTGATGGTCAAGTAGTAGACATCAGAGAATTAGAACCCGACCGGAACTTTACAGATCTATTTATTCCGGGTAGTAGAGATGTGAATGGGCATCCCCTCATGTGGGCAGCCCCACTCGGATCGGATGAAAGCTCGGAAGATGAAGATCTAGCGGGCTACCATGAAGTATTTGGCCACAATCATGATGATGATGATGATGGCGATGAAAGCGATGACAGCGATGACAGCGATGACAGCGATGACGATGACGATGACAACGATGCCGACGGTGATAACGATAACGACGAAGATGACAGCGAAGGAGATGATGGAGATGATGGAGATGATGGCGATGATGCCAACGATAGCATATTTCTTGATCCTAGGGGAAAGTCGACGGCGCCCCCAAGGAAAGTCAAGAAATACAAGAAAACAGCTCCACCTAACCCAAAAATAAGAGTGCCTCCACCAAAGAAAACTGCCCCAGAATCAGATAGCGATTCCAGCGATGAGGACGGCACCAAGAAAAAGAAAAAGAAGAAGTACACGGCTAAGAAGACACCACGTCCAAAGGGCCCAAAGAAAAGCAACGAGAACGATGACGAAGAAAGTGAGGAAGAGGACAATGAAGAGTTATTTGACGAGCCCAAGGGTACGAAACGGAAATCGACTTCAGGGCAGGACGAGCCTGATTCCAAGAGGCCTAAAACTTAAATATAACAGAAAGGAGGCCGATGTTCGAATCTGGCTTCCTTAAGATACCCGCTTGCTTCCTCGTCCTCGTACGCGAGGCAACGATGCAAGTTGTAATTTTAATTTGGGACATTGGTGTTTTACCAATTGCTTATTGTTTGTTTACCTATGTACATACTATGTAGTTGGATACATAGTAATGTTGTTTCTTGGAGTTACATGTATATAATAGCAGTTTTGGCGCATCTGTATGTACATAAATGTTACACTTTCTCACTGATTCCAGCTGGTTCAACGTCAATGAGTGCATAATCCTGCTACCTAGCGTAAACCGTATTCTAGCGGAGTGGATTGCGATGATACCTACCTTTTAGAGGAGTTTCCCCTATCCAAGTGCCTTACTCTTTCCATTTTATCATTAGGCAACCATTCCTGTGTCTATTTTAGTCTACTTGTTCAAGTTTGTATACTGAACAGCGATGGAAGGTAGTTCCTACTACATGCATGCCTATGTAGAAATATCCCAGTAATACGAAGTCCCCGGCCCGAAGATCTACTTCTAACTTGCTCATACAGAGAGTGGGAAGCCGCTGCCTCTAAAAAACGCAAATATCTTCTCGGGTAGGTAGGCTTCAGAAACATACCCACATTACCTACATGCATCCATCCCATCTGCCAATCTGTTTCCAATCTCCATTCTTCACCATTTCAAAAGTCAAGTCTGGTACAGCTTTACTAAGATCAATTGCCAAGTTACAAGTCTCAAATAACCCCTTCGCCACTCTCAAGGTTTCGTTCCGATCAAGTGCCATACGTAAAATCATCGCCATGAAAGCCATCATCTTTCTTCTGGTTGGTGTTGTTGCTGCCGGCGTGGTGTCTACGGTAACATATCTAACCATCTTAACTCGAAGTCATAGCCGAGTCTAACTCAGTCTTTAGGTTGAACATGATGCCAACACTTCTACCGTCTTGTTACCCGAGCCATACACCGCCATTCCCTTTTCCATGGAGGGAGCCATTGAACCGGGCGGCAAGCCGATGACATTCAATGGTACAGTCACGGTGAGTAAATGCTAAACCTATACAATAACTCAATGACTTGAATCTAACATTTTACAGGACATTTTTAGCCAGATTCAAGCCATCAAGCCCAACTTCAAGTGGGATGATTTTCAGCCCGTTGCCCCATTGATCAAAAGCAAAAGAGACATGCTGAAGCGAGACAAGGCAAGCATTTATCATTTAGCATGGAAGCTCCCGGTATTGACTTCTTTAACAGGCTTACACCCTCTGCAATGTTCCCAACAGCGAGACGGAGATGAGAGTTAAATATCTCGTGGGTTACGATTACCTGAAGAAGAAGATGGCCAATAAACCTTGTCAAGTTGCTGGAGGTCCTCATAAATGTGCCATGGTCTGGTGTGATAGCAATGCTTCTATCTGGTTTTGCAATGGCAACACAGATGGCGTCACCAAAGACTGCAGTGACCTTGCTTCCTACGTCCTGGACGTCATGGGAGATGTGGATTGTGTGTACGGCTTGATAGATGGCGACTTCGGCGCTGAGTTACTGTCGCAGCTGAAGGGCATGGAGTTTGACACAGAAGACTGGGGCGTACTTCTTCGCTCAGGTAGTTGCTAATTCGACCCCATCTCTGAGGCAAGCACAAATAAGGAACAAGGAGCGACCGCCTTGCCACTGATATCCGTTAGGCATGATTTCACCCAGTCTCCTATTCATTGTGCCTTAGTGGGGTTTCATCAGCGATGTTTTGCTTTCTGCGTTGGGTGATTCCCATGAGACGGGGGGATTAGCATGTTTCAAACAGAAGGGGATCTCTAATGTACGCTCTAGGACTTTAGTTAGCTTGACTCTGCCTCCATGTCTTCTGTGCTCCATATATTATAGACAATGAACAATCAAGAAGCTGCTAGGCTCATCAATATTTCCCCTGGATGCTTATTAGAGTATCAGTACGTAAATGCTTATATGAGGAGCTGACGAGAGTGTTTTGCTTTGAATCGTCTCACCCCTGGATCAATAAGCTCTTTGTATATTAGATGATGATGTGACAGGGACATCAAATTGAAGGCTCCGAACGACTGCTCTACATATTCCCCACTAATCATCCTTGCAATAGCTACCTGGTTCAACTGAACTGGTGAAAGGATAGAGGTTTACACAAATTACACATGGCATGTTTTCCACGAGTGTATGACTTGTTGCGCGTTCAGCTATAGATGATGTGGGGGAATTGTATAACGTTGCTTATATCATGATAGGAGGTACCGGATGTATAGAACCACAATGAAGCGACCTTGCGGATACTTTCCGTAGAGAGCATGCCTAATATCTCCTCAGACAAGTCGGCTTGAAATCTGGTGGGGGCTCATCTTTTTGACCTGGCTTCTCTATTGGAAGGGCAACTTGGGGGCGGACATTTCTGGCTAGCCTTACGAGGACCTACGCAAATTCAACAGGATGTCGGCAAGCCAGGCAGCGTGACTGGATGGACATGCGTGTCGAAGGGTATGACAGCAGCAACTGTTACACGGGCGCGATGGCAGGTTGGAGACGAAGTACACAAGATCGGCCTAACTACCTACATAGATGGATTCCTACTCGGGTATTGAGGAAAGATTTCGAACGGGGACAGCGGGGATAATCTCCGACAAAGACTATATCTAACAATGGGTCCTGACCATGTGGGATATCCCGGTTCGCCCAAGTTGATGCGTGCGACGGGACGGTACCTACTGCGTGCAAGTAGCCTCCGCGGAAGGATAACTGCCGTCGATGCGGCTGGGTGCACCGCGAAGGTGTGACGCAAGCTAATGGATTAATATACAACGGCAGGCGAGGCCGCAACGGCGCGTAACGTTCCAGAAGATTTCTATGCTCGCTCATCGCTCGGCTTCTACAAAGGCCGGGCTCGTCTAAGTCCGGCGTACTAGGATACAGGCAGGAGAGATGTAACCGGTAAACCGTCAGTACTTTATCTACGCGCGTAAATGATGTATTCCTAAAATATCTAGCTGGCGAAGAATGAGGAGGAAGTATTGAAGAATCGTAGCGCAAATCTTGCTGCCAGCCATTCGCAGATTTGAACGACAGATTACGTAATTGAATAAGCCACGTGATATTACCGTGCGACAATTAGGCTGCAATGGGGGTGGCACTGTACGCGTCTCACCATCGCCATCGCCTTCGATACCTGGTTGCCTCATTTCGAATTTGACAGCTTCATCATCATTTGTCCTCTTTCAATTCTTTCTATTTGTTGGCTTTGTAGATTGAGATTGATCCTTCTCGTACATACATTAGATACATGTACTCATACCTTATTGCTTTTTTTTTTTCAGATGATTCTCTTTTCCTGAGATTTTAAGTCTCTGGGCACGTTTCGGAAATGACGGCGGGTCCAAAATGGCATCTGTTGCCGGCATTTCCAGACTTGCCGGCTCTCATGATTTCCCCGCGATTCGCCTCTTCGTCCTACACAATTCACGTCACAGACCTTGCCAACGTATGGGTGGAGAACCTTGATCGAAGAGGTATTCTGTTGCGAAGCCTGCAGGAGAATACAAGCATTGACTTGAGCGACGGTGATCTTAATCAGTGGGCCGTTTTTCTTTCCAAGCTCAACTCAGCCTTCGATCCCACGTTACCAGACCATCATAGCACCAGTCTTAGTATCTCTGCCTCGTCAGCAGGTAGCTCTTCTGAAGGCGAACTGGTCCTCCACGTCACTTGTGTGCTACCCAAGCCGCTTAAGCCGTTGAAATGGCCTATCTACTTGACCAAATGTCCACCTGTAGGCCTAGCTTCGGAGCTTGTCTTACCTCTCATCCAGGCGCACCACGTGCGTAGGATGGAGATCGAAGACCTCATAGCGAGACTCAAGGAGAAGGATGTTGTGATCACAAAATTAGTAGACAAGTTGGAGGCCAACCAGACGGGATTAGAGCATGTCTTCAACTCGCTGTCCGGCAAGCGTAAACCCTCTCGAGCATTAGCCGAGGAGAAGGTCAAAGGTCTTGCAGCTTTCAATGAAGGCGATTGGAAAACGAATATCGCTGCCAACCCACAGCTTCCTATGGATATATCATCCCTGATTCGTGAAGTTTTCGCGGAAACAAGATTGTATAGTACCCTGGACGCAGAGATCGCTCCTTCTAGTCAGCTGAACGATTGGTGGACCAAACTTGGCTCTCACCCACACGTTGCCATCAAATCTCAGGATGAGACACCAGAGAAAGCCCCGATTACACCCTCGCCACGTGCAAAGACGAGTGAGGAGAAGGATGACGATGATTTTCAGGTGCAAGCTACCCCACCCGATCTGCAATCTCGCAGAAGAAAACAGGCCTATTCGAAGGCTTCTGTTGACTCTACGGAGGATAGCGATAGCCCAATGGAAATCCCTGATAGCCATCCCATTCCGCCGCGAGAGAAACCTCGTTCGCAGATTGGTGCTGTTGGCAGTAGGAAGAAAGCCATTCATGACAACTCGGCGAGCCAATCCTCTCGTACAATTCCCGCCGATGGTGATGAAACGCCCTCGGAGTCTGATGCAGAATCAGTGCGGTCACAGCGCAAAGCACAACCAAATCCTCGATTAGGAACCATCAGAAAATCCAAAGACTCTTCACCTCAACTAGCCAAGCCTTCATCGCCTGCACCGCCACCACCAAAGGAAGACGATGAAACGGCATCTAGCTCTGATTCTGAAGATAATAACCGCAGGACTTCCAAAGCCCTGTCATCTTCACCGCCACCTACCTCCATTCAGCCAAGGAAGACTGGGTTAGGGCGGATAGGTGGCAAACCCAAATCCCGCATAACCCCAGAGCCATCTCAAATGCCGAAGGTGGAAACTCCCGAAGCGGCCAACACCGAAACTGCTACGAGCCCAGCAAAAGCTACAGGACGAAAACTTGGGACCATCGGGAAGAAGCCTGGTGTAGATGGAAAGCGACAGCGATCAGATTCGCCAGCAACAATAGTAGAACCCGAGACTGAGGAACAGAGGACTGAACGCAGACGAGCTGAGTTAGCAAAGGAACTTGAACGCAAGGCGGCGGCGCCGACGAAGAAGAAGAGGAAATTTTGATTCGCATTTAGGGTTGAAGTTCTTGGCGTTCAAAGTAGATACCCATGTTATCGTCGCTCTCGAGATTGAATACGACACCTTTTTCAAAACGCCACCCAATTCCCTTCTATTGTTTGTGTTGTTAACATGGAAATCCTTCTAGATCATAATCAACTACGACTAAGCCTCGTTATCATGGTGTTCGGGACTAGATACCATACCTTTCAGCGCAAGGTCCTTGAATCTATTTTAGACTTCCCAGGTTGGCGTGGGGTTGCATTCCTTAGGTTTGTGAGCAAGAACGCGTGGTGTCTAAAACCACGTCCATCCCTTCAAAGAACGCCAAAAGAAACCCCTTACAGAAAATCGGTGCTAGTGGGAGACTAAATCCACGAATTTAGTTCACGATAGCCGCGTTTGATAGAAGATCATCAGAAAACAGCATACTAAAAGCTTGGCATCCCACGTACGAAGCAGTAAAAGATCGAATTTTATTCGAGCAATCGTGAACTCATCTTATCTGAAACGTAAGGTGCAGTTGATGCGCTAACATATACGGGGTGACATGCATATCACAAACCTACCATGACGAGGAGAACTCCAAACGTATAAGCCTAATCTCGATAAGAACATCGTGTCGGAGAAGCCGTCAAGATTACTGGGAGAGCTTCAAACACGAGGGATGATGCAGATCTAAACATGGCCAGAGCGCATCATGGGAATACCTTCGTTTCTGATTGGGCGCATACCGTTCAATAAGGGGCCAGGATGGTTACCACGTTGTGATTCGAATCTGGATAATATCATCTATAGCTTCTGGTTTGTGTGAGGCTTAGACGGAGTAGCTTTCTATACGTCAAGGGCGGCTAAGCCCATGTCGTTGCATATTTACACATGCGCGCGCCTTCTGACGCCGCCACCATCCCTTCGCTGGCTGATGCAAGGCTAACAGTTCCGCTTTCGTACAATACTTCATGCCTAAATTTCATATCATGAGAATACCTACTTCTGCAACACTTGATGATCTGCGCAAGACTGCCTACCTAGGCAAGAAGAGAAGTTCGAGCTAGACGACGTAGCAAATACAACTCGTCATGTGGAAGCTTCTGTTACACCCTATCGAGAAGGATTCGATCTGCACCAGGCAAGGGCACAGGCATAATCATCAGTAGATGTTAGAGGAATAGCTCATGGTTAGACGGATCCTTTATTTCCCAAATGACTTCGCCGGCTCTCACGCCCTGGACAGACGGCTAAGTCCCCGTTGTTGTGCAGCGCGTCATTCATTGGTCGTTGTGACTTCACCAGACGACGAGGCTCCACGCCATGGTGACCTTCTAAGTGGTATACAAGGCAACCTATTTAGCCTAACGCTCCACGACATGGGTAGAAGGCTGTCTGCTAGCCAGCGGAGGGCGTACGTCTACGATTCCCAGAAAAAAGGCCGACAGCAGCACCGCCCGACCAACCATTGATTAGCTACATGGTGGTGACTAGCATGGGCAGCTAGCTAGCTGATGCGTGTCTGCGCGACTATTCAACGCCGTGTAACGAGGACCTGGTCCTCCTTAGGCCAGAGGCAGCAAGTGCTAATGCAGGATTCGAACGGCCTGTAAGTAATCCCTCCAACTCCTTCCAGTCATCTTGATGCAGAAATTCAGAGCTATGCGGTTGGTGGTTCTCTACATAGTGCTAAGAACGGGTGGGTTTGAGTGGTGGTCCTGGTCGGTCGACCGGGATTCTGTCTTTCCGGCATAACACAGGTTCGATGGACGGAGGTACGCGCGGTATATGAGGGAGATTTTAGGGGTCCCTTTAGACCAATGAGCCAGCATTGAGCCAGCGTTACGCAGCTAGGTAGTAGCTAGGTAAGTCCTTCTGCGCGCTGCGGCACCCGTACGTATCTCTGTGGCCCGTGTCATGGTAGAGACGTTGATCAGTGAGATACGTTGCACAGGGCACTGCCCCTGACCGCTGGAATTCGCTCCGCTCCCGTACATTGCTACACCCCAAAACGTGGAGAGAGGTCTTTTCCCTATTCTGTCTTCAAATCCCTTCTGGCGAGCTACAACTAGATACCTGACCTACCTAACCTAGTAGTTGAGCGCACGGTTACCATGTAGATCGGGGCAGATTGGTTCTCGGAACATTTCGGTAACTAGTTACATGCATTACGCCTACCTGGAGGCCAGGTTCGCTGTTCGACGCTTCGCGTGTTATTTCGTAGGTTAGGTATGTATGTACGTGTGCGACCATAGACTACATGATGCTCCCCGCCTATTGGGACCGGGTCGTGCTATACAGATGGGCAGCGAGGTGTTCGAAATGCGCGCACGGGAGATGGGGGACGGCTAGAACGCCGATAACCAAACCCCGTGATCCATGGGCCATGCGCAATAATCTGCGCGTCCCCTCAGGCGGTCTTGGTCCCTTCCCCAAGGTGGCCGACAAGGCGAAATTGGGCGCGTTTTGAAAGCCGAGAACGGGCGATGCACCAACAACCCGCTCATCAGCACCCAGCATCGTTAACCACTGCCACTACCAATACCAATACCACCACTAATTACTACTGCCCTCTTGTCTGCCCCGTGGGTGTGGTTGTCTGTATTGCTGTCGGTGGGACGAACATGTAACGTTGGGCACTAGCTTCGCCGTTGAAATAAAACGGGCTTTAGTGATTAATTCCCCTACCTGATTCACTTAATCCCCTAGTCTTGGACTACCTAGCTTAAACCTCAACTAGGACCTCCTGTTCAGTTGGCCTCTAGTGGGTCGGTATCTTTGCCGACGGTACACATGGATGACCTTGATGCCATGGGGAGCAACCCATCCCAGCTAAGCTCACACTGTTAGAAGCATCTTGCCCCCCCCCCCTTCTACCTGTTAGGCCGGTGTGTGGAACGCTGAAAGGACTAGAATGCGATACGTGCGTATCTTGTGGGTAACAACCTTGATGATGCAGTTATTCGCAAGATCCTCCCGATACCAGATTCCTCCACCCTTCCTTAACCCTCTAAGCTCTAGTACTATGAGGAAGGTGTCACGAGCGTCACCACGTGGTCCTTATGGCCACTGACATGGTAACATGGTAATAAGGAATATGCACTTTTGGGAGGCGCGCTTGGACCTTCTGACACCAGGAGGATCAACTACCGGTGGTTAGGTCTCGCTCGTTTTGAATACATGGAGACGACCAGAGTCTCGGGGATTTTTTTTTCAGGGTCGTGGATCGTCGGTCGGGCGCTAAGGTGCCCCCTAGAGTCTCTAACGGCGAAGGCCTGGGAAACCTATCCCTGGGGCGCTCATAGTGTAAGGTAGGTACTCTTCCCCAAATCCCCAGAGCTGGGAGATCGCCATTGCCCAGCCACCATGTCATCTCCATTAGCGACGCTAGGCCTGCTTACCTAGCTACCTACTAGACGGGGGACTCTAGCAGCGAACAGCTGACGAGGAAAGCCATGTACGAGTTGACAGTGGTTGTTGCTCTACCACCCTTTGAAATCTTCCAAAATTTGTTCCACAGCCTTCTAATTACTAGGATGATAGATATCAGGATCACAACGAGGGAAGACTAGAACTAGTAGACGGGTCCTAGACATTTACCAAGTTGCCTTCTAACCTACCTAGCCACATGCAGCCGAGGCAGGCAGGTCATAGCTGTTACCCACAAAACGCGACTATTTCGCTCGTTACACAACAGATTTTGCAGAAGATTAGGTTGGGGGGGAAGGACTTCGTAGCTCCTCTAATGTCGTTCTATTCAACCTGCTAATTACGAGAGGGGAAGAAGATGGGGCGGAGAGGGTCGGACGGGTAGGAAAGGGGGTAATCATTCAAGGCGTCTGTAGTAGTAGCGTGTCAACCTTCCATGACACTTGGTTAGAGCACCAATACCTATCGGATAGCGAACGAATTAAACAGTATTCCTACAGGGGTAACAGCTAGTCTCATATAGAGGACTAGGATATGGGGGTCATGAAGGCTAGAATCGTAATTTTTCCCGCTTTGGCGTTGCTTTTCCAGATGGGAACTTTTCAAACACGTCACTGGGAATATCTCTTCCGCTGTATGGTTCTTTCGTCATTTAGTAGCGTCTCCGTGTCATCTCAGCTGTTCCATACTGCGAAAGCTGTCAATCAGGTGATGGCGCGGCCGGGGGTAGATGGGCTGATTCGAGCGCAAAGTACATGGTGCTCAGCTTCTGGGCCCTAATCGTGACTGTGTTTATTGCGAAATAAACACCACGGTGTACGTTCGGAAGTCCGTGATCTGTGCCCCTGAGAGCGTTGGACGGGTAGAATGGGAAGGCCCGTTAAGGCATCCCGCGCTTGTACGGATGCATTTTTAACAAGGCTGAATAGTTGTTTTGAGCGTCATGCATCTCTTTGTACAACTAATCCACAAAGTCACTCTCTAAGTGTCCCTTCATGGCCCGGGATTTGAAAGTCTGTTTAAGGTAATACTGACTATAGACCTGCATTTGATGTTGGAGCGTCCCGAACGCTATATGCCTCTCTGGCTTGCCGAAAAAGACTTCACTATATGCGCTTCAAATCTTAAGCATATCTCCTCTCTTGTACTGGAACACCGCGCACGGTTGGGATTAGAAGGGCGCACCATGAAATATGATAAGCCCTATGTTAATTATGCTGGCCACAGACACAATTTGCGTATCCCAAAGTTCGGGTTCTTTCATCTAATGATATGAAGCTCAGGTCAGAGTGTCGATCTTCTGGGAAACCTCGCGATCTCTTTCCTAACGTATCTACCTTAGCTAACGGCTTACGGACGTAGCGGCCATGCTCGTGGATAAATAAGATGTATTAATTACTTATCACAATCCTATAGGTCGAATTATATTAATACTTTCGTAGAGTATCTCTCGCGTAAGAGTTTCAATTAGTCTTTAAAATTCAACGGTAGTGGCTTGAGGCGCCTAATCGCCTGGATATCTGGAACTGGGAATAAGCTTAGTTGGCATCACTACACGGTAGCTATCAAAGACTACATTTGCATCAGTTGACCTTCACCTAGCCCTTATTCCATCCCTAATATAGGCGCTTCCCGCGATCTTCATTGCCGCTCAATGAGCAAACAACCTAATACGCGCCCGTTGGCGTCTCTCGTCCCTTAGCTACGGTATCTCATATCTCACCTACAGCTAGAAAGGGTCGTTCCGCTACAGAACACGAGGGGTAGAAGAAAAGAAAGAAGGTGTGCTGTCATGTCTACCCGTTGACACTAAATCCAAAGGGGTGACTAGATGGCTTTAGTTACCGACCCTCTAAAGTACGGGCATTAGCTTGGTCGACCGAGCCCCCAGGCAATAGGCAAACAACGCTAGTAATATTACTTTAGTGTATATTAGAACTAGGACTTCAGCGTAGGGTTAGGGCTCCATAGCTCCACGAGTAGGTAATTATTCTCAGAGGTAATACCTCAGATTTGGTAATCGTGATGTATCGGATTCTATAACCAAGGTTAAGAGATGATAGCTCAATATTCCAGGCGAAATATGAGCTGCTCTCAAATCACTCAGAGGTAGCGAGGTTATGCGAAAAGGTGTAGAAATTCTTTCTCCCAGCAAAGTAATCCTGTAATTTCAATTAGAGTCCCTAGCTCTGCCATACAAGAGTACAAACAGCAATGTTGTATTAGTCTTCTGCAAGAAAGAAGCACGAAATAAAACCCCCGGCGAACCAAAGGTGCGAAAGCTAAATGGTTCGCATTTGTGAGACATCAAACGGGACACGACAGATGTCATCGAGAAGCGAGGTTACATGATCATACCTAGTTGTATCGCATGCTACGTGAAAGAGGCTCTGCGATTCTAAGCTCC
The DNA here is from genome assembly GCA_002120335.1 of Hypoxylon sp. EC38. Classification (NCBI taxonomy): domain Eukaryota; kingdom Fungi; phylum Ascomycota; class Sordariomycetes; order Xylariales; family Hypoxylaceae; genus Hypoxylon; species Hypoxylon sp. EC38. Next base: position 614,745 of record KZ111237.1, on the reverse strand, counting down.
AGAGAAGACGGTACAGTGTACCAGTCCAGTTTCTGTGCGTGTGCCAATGATGCTCGATGAGGATAGGGATGGTAGAACACAAAGCACTCCGTGGCCCGCCAACCCAAAGGCGGAACTATTTCAAATCCCGAATTACTTAAAAGGTCTGCTTTGCTTGAGTTACCATCCATGTTGGGGAAAATTCAGCCACGGTATTCCGGAATACATTCATGCGACCGAAACGCAAAAACTACGTGTAAGTGAACCGCCAGATCATCTCATGCGACTCATTGAATCTCATGTACTTACATGACACTCTCCGGTTTGTGTCCGTTTAAAGCCAAGACTTTGTGCTCAAGTGAGCCGAAGCCGAGCCGTCTCGCTACGCGGAAGGGGAAATACGGAAAGGCAAGAACCCACGGGTCGTGGCATGAGCAATGTTATTATAAACAACAAATCAATAACCAAGTCGATATTTCTTCGGCCGCTATAGCCGATGGAAATGAACTATACAAGAAGCGACAAAAAGAAGATATAGAGATCTAACAATCAACATGAGTCAGTATTAAATCGTGTAGAGGCCGACGAGAGAGATAAGCCAAGAGAGAGAAAAAAAGGGAAAAAGTTACCAGGTACGTAGAATTCCCAGCTACCCGGTTCCAAACAACCCATCCACGCGGCATCAAATTCTCACGGGATCGTTATACATGTACGGATTTTCAATCGGTCAATTATCACTTATCCCGATCGAGATTCTCCCATCTTGATCAAGATAACGCAAGCGACCATGGCATTCCCATTACCATGCTACCTAGCGGAAGCTTACCGACTTGATAAGACTGTTAAGACGGCACCATGAATGAGTTACGGATCGCCTTCCAAACGACATTGATACATAGAAGGTCCTTGTAGTTACCTAGGGAACAGAAGTGAAGATGTAAGCATTAAGCGACATGGAACTCGTAACAAAGACAGGAATAACAGTTGGCGCATTTACGCCACTAAAACTAAACATGCCAACGATAGAAATATATGGCCATTCTGGACATAATCTCCGACAGGTAAGTTGTCACATAAGGCACGCATATTCCCCGGTGCGGATGGGGGGATACCGGAATGGATCCTCTCAGCTCCCATTCGAGTAGCTGTGTCCGGGACGAGAGATCCGGGTCTCCTTTTAGGCATATCCGCGACGCCACTCGAGTCTCGTATGAATAGCTACCTAGCTCCCATGCGGGCGACAAGTGACAACTGCCCATATTCGGAAACGAGTTGGCTGCTGCATTTCATGCAGGCGATGCGATGCGATGCGAAGTGCCAACCAGCATACCTAAGGTAGCAGGTCCGATTTCCTACAGCTGTATCTACATACTCCAACGTAGACGCAACTCCCATCACCCAATTACGTACTTAAATACAGCATGATGTAGTCATTGACCACCCTCCATCCCGATGCGCGGAATGCGAGCATCGCTCTTCAAGCATTACGTTCGGCCGACATCACTTGCAGCAGACATGGCAATAATCTTTCTCAGAGGAGCATAGGTGATGGAACTATCAGATGCGTGAGAGCATTTTGGAACTTTCATGTAATGTAGTGGTTGGTCGGCGACCTCAATCTATTTCGTCTGCTCCCCTTAGTGCAGCCGCGTCAGCCGGCATTTTTGTATGGGAGAGAGAATTAACTACCAACTACCTAGGGCGCACGCCCTACAACGGAAATACAACGAAGTTTTAGCTGCTAAAAAAAAAAAAAAAAAAAAAAAAAGATCTAATCTAACAACGCATCCCCCTCATATTGACCCCGGATGCAAAATTGTACAACTCGGCGACACTTGCCGCGCAGCCGTCGCCAGATAGACAGAATCGTTTCGTCTTCCGCCTCGTTTCGATCCCGGTTTCATTTGACTCGAAGCTTACATACATACCTACATACATACATACATACACACATACGCAGATGAATCAGTCCGTGGCGACGTCCAAAAAGTCAACTAACTAACTGTACCTGTGCACCCGTGCCTGTGTCTGTAAGCGGTGAGTCTGTGTGTTCTGCGCGTGGGCGTCGAATAAGCATGCCCGTCACCCGCGCGCAAGAGGACAACACAGCCACGCCTTGTCCGACGAGACCACGTAGAATAGAAAGTAGGTAGATTGGGAGAGAGGGGGGAGAGTTGGTAAGGCTAGTTGGTGTTGAAAACGGGCATTGTTCATCTGCAACGGTAGTTCAAAACGGCATGGCTTCTCTTTTTTAGCGGGCGACAGAGAGAGAGGCACCCACACGGCCTTGTAACGCATTGGTTCCCGCCCAGTGTGTGTGTGGACGCATGTGTAAGTGTATAGGTATGTTCTGTGCGAGTGAGTGGGGAGAGACAGAGCGAGACAAGAATGCTAAGACCACTCTGGGGAAGAGGAGGGGGGCTGTGAAAAGCGGTGATACCTCGCTGTCTACCAACATTTGTCTCTTCATTTTTCTTCAAGAGATTAGTTCGAGGAGGGGAGCGCTAGCTCGCAACGATGGGGGACCAGTATGGCGCCGGGAGGGGGCTGGGTTACCCCTGATGAGAAGATGGGATGCGTCCAATACACACAATGTAAGCACAAGCCAGGTCCACCAGGCGCCGAGCTTCTCTTCTCAGTCTAGCCAGGCCTGAGATAGAGTAGGTATTCCTTAAGCACGTAGCTGTGCCCCCCCAAGGAGACCGGATAAGCTATTCGAGGACTCGGTGTGGACAGATCCGAAATGGACATTGAAGGATTATGATGAACTACGACGAATGAGAGATAGACGGACGACGCGCATGGTTATATGTTACACGCATAGAACGTGCATGAGAGCTTAGGGGAGAAATTAAAGGTTCCACTTCCCTCTGCACCACCACATGTCAGTAAGTATTCGAAAAATTGTCTTCGTGCGTAGCAGTAGCAGCAGTTAGTATGCAAGTTGGTATCGATATCGAGATCATAATGATATTATAGTTATCCTCTCTCCTCCCCCTTCCTCATTATGTACTCATATGGGCTCCACCGAGCCAAGTGGAAAAGATGAAAAAACAACGTGATCTTCGCGGCGGTACTAATCTGAGGCATTTTCCTCATCTCTAGGATCTGCCTTAGGCCAACTTATTCCCCTTCTGGTTCCCCGTTTCTCCAAGCTTTGATCACCCTCGCCCCTCCTTTCACGTCATTTACAACGAGGATCATGGGCCTTGATGGGACCGAAATCTCGGGTCCTTCGTTGTGGCGGTACTTGTGGGAGGGTTTACGTTTAGCCTGCTACTGTGTGTCACAGTATTAGCCAAGAGAAAGTACCAGCTGCCTCGTTCTTTAGACATCATCGGCGTTTGATGGCAACCTTGCCACGAACTAATCATCGTCGTAGGACCTTTAATTCTGCTAGGGCTAGTCTAGGTAATATGCGCACCGGCTATGTTTCGGTTAGGAGCTAGAAAATACCGAGTAAAGGCAGAATATTTCTTGGCGGCTCTCTATCACTATTACCCTTAATTGCACGAAAGGTCTGAACTTGGCGTCGCCTTATGAGGAAGACTTCTGTTATTGGGCCGGTGTTGGGTACGTGGGCTTCAGGTTAAGTGGAGTTTGTATGCTGCCGCAAATGAAGCCTTTCAAAAACCACATCGTGGGATATTAGGTAGTCGGGTATGTCCCTGTAGAATGACTAGCATTACCCGCATGCTCTGGACGTCCGTGATGGGTTACGTGACTGACGGTATACATCGTGTCACGAGGCGTTTCTTGATTCTGTGCTAAAGGCCTGTCTCTCTATGTGCCTGGATATCTTCTACCATAATCAGTTAGGCTAGATTAACTGTATGGAAACCAAACAAACTATAATCAAATACACGCTTCGTTTTATTAAGGTACTCCCGTCTCCACGCAAGGATAGACACGCGACGGAAGGCTAGGGAGAAGGCTAAGCTAGAGCCACAAGCACGCGAGTTTGAGTCAATGAAGAATGAACCCGTCGTGCTTGGGTAAGCACTAGTAGCCCTGTGTCAGAAGCTTGTCTCAGGATATCTTTTCTCGGGATAGAGGGGGCCTTCTTCTTAGACGTCTAGTTTTCATCCTTATTTTTGTTTATTTGCTAGACGATCTTAATTCAATAGGTGCCTAAAAGAATATAATTACAGGCATAGAAGTTCACATGATTTCTTTTGATTATTCATTCTATTCTGAGTCATGCCATCTTCTAGGTAGGGTGACGTTACTACCTATAGGTTCATGATGGGACGAGATACCTAACTGCAACTAAGTAGCGCCCCAAAACGGCAAGGCGTATGAGAGAGTCTTGGGGCCACCACTGATTGGAAAAGTAATATTGAACTGTAATACTGTCACCAATAGACTTGGCCGGACTTCCTACGAGTCACTAAGAATGTAGGTAGGTACCTTTTCGTCTGTTCTGTAGAAATGTTGACTCGTACCCTCGTACCCACCAGAGGGAACAAAGGCAAGGTCTTGTCCTCTACCCCACAAATTTCACGACATGCAAGTTGGTAGACCTTTGCATTGTTCATCATGTCAATTCAATGGTCCCCCCTCCTCCCCGGTGCCGAGGATACCCCTACCTTGTAATTGGGACCCATCGACAAGGTCTCCGAGATACAGCACATACAGTAGCTAAGTAGTAGATTGAAACAAGACTCGACTCAACAAGATCTCCGCCGACCCACCCCCATTAATCCCGGTTCGGCGCTCCATCCTATGCCTAGTCAGTCTAGAGAACCATGCCTAACAGGGTAAGTCGAGGTGGAGCAGCCATAAGAACGGTCTACAATCCCCCGGTACCCCCTCTCACGACGCCGCCGATCTGCGACCCGACACTCTGGATAAGGGAGGAACCTCCTAACTTAATATAGGAGGGCTGTCTGCTAGTCAGCCAATGGCAGAAGGTGGGCAACCTGCAATATGAAGCACTGTAGAAATGAACTGGGCGCACAAGGTGGCATCAAAATAGAAACTCGAGTCGCTTCGATTTGTTGGAGTACTGTAGCGTACTCTAGGTAATACAACGATACAGAGTGAGCGCACGCGCTTTACGCACCCAGCGTAACTCGTGCCTCCCGCCCTCCTCCTTCCGTTGCAAGGTCGGTGAACCGTCCTACCCAATACCTAGTATCCAGACGTACAATACAGTGGGTACTAGTATCACCTATCCTCCCAATGTCATGAGTTAGATCTTCTCCCGCTAATGGGCGCCCATGTCGCTGCCGTGATGACGCCCGACCAGAGCTTCCTGTAGAAAAAAAAAATTCAACGCGTGAAAACAATTCAGAATGTGGTATCCGCGTCCTAGTCGCCCGGCCCCAAACACCACGCTCTCCTCTATTCCATGATGATTCCTTTTTGAGTTGACTCGCTTCCTCCCACCCCGATGTTCATGCCCTCGTGCAAATCAATGAATCGTCATGATGGAAATGCAATACAGCGGCAAATGGGAAAGAACGATGCAAGAAACTTAGAGAAAATTCAGGAATAGATAGGGTGGCGGGAAATATAGAAACATGTGCCCCGCGAACCCGTGATAGAGAGAAGAAAAAAATCGAAAAAGCGAAGTGGAAAAGAGAGAAAAAGAAAATGCTCGGAAATTTTCGCTCAGTGGATTCTCCGCCGGGTATGTGAAACCTCGAGAAATAATGGCGCCCGCGTGTTATAAATGGAGAATGCCTATGCCAGGTCTGGGTATAATAGTAACTTCTGCCGTTGATTAACTCCCTCCACCGTCTTTTCGGTATGTAGAGTTAAGCCTTACTTTTTCGCTAGCAGAATGGCCGCCCGGCAAGTAATTTTGGGAATTTGTGAGTATGCTACCAAGGAAATCTCGGGCCGTCCGCTTGGATCCTCGTTTCTATTCATAACGTAGTCAAATCCGAATAAGTCGGTCGAATTTGCGATGGGCTTTTATGTTGAGGATGCGAGGACTATTGCGACGTGATATTCGCTATGTCTCCCCTATTTCTTTCTCTGCGTTCAGTAGGTGCCAAGATTGACGACGCTTGCTTTTTGGGGCAAAAATAAAGGTTGAACCGTTTCGCTGCCCCCCTTGTCGTGGGACTTTTTCCCCCTTTTTCTTTTTTTCCTTTTTATAGATTCGGCTGCCGACTGTCTGCGACCACAGCCATATCACAGGGCAAACTCCAAAACTGTAACTTGACCTGTCATTCCCTCGCACGTAGCACTACTACGAGTGGTAGGGACCACCAGCTGCCGGGTCATTCCAGTAGGAAAATGCAAGCCTCTGATTGCGACTTTCTTCAGGTTCTTCAAACAAGGCGTTCAGGTCTGTGTGCATCGCTTGTGTTAGTCCCTGGCCTCCCTGCATCTGAACAGGCGCTTGTTGATGACTTTGGTATATTCCAGCTACGTCGTCGATTGAATAAACGTGTTGCTGGTTGCCCTGGTTATATTGAGGTACATTATGCGCGAAGGGAAAACCATGACTTGCGTCAGTGGCTGGTAGTACCGTGGCTTGCATTGGGTTTGTCGCTAGCATCATGCTCTCGTGACCGGGATCCGGAGGCCCCATCGGCTCGCTCCTTTGGGCAGCGGGATGGGAATAATGAAGGCCGATACGATGGTCATATCCAATGCTCTGCATCGGATCATGTAGGTTCCCATTACTGCTGCTAGGAAATGCTAGGGTATGATTGTGCCGGTCCATCATCGCTTTTCGTGTTGCTGCGTTCCGTTTTGAATTGCTAGCGGCAACGCCGCCCCTGCGGCCGGAATTCGCTCGCCCTGATAAGCTGCCGCGCCCCCGCGAGCGAGAGCCTAGTCCGCCACGACGGGTAGAGGTCCCCTTGCTGCGGTATCGTGTCGTACTTTGCACTCCATGCACAGCCCACTCTTCTAAAACCCATTCAGAAATAGTTTTCATCTCTCCTGACTCAGTAAGGGAACTACTGGGCTTAACTTTCCGATCGCGTCTAGCAAATGCCTTTTTCGTTGGAAGCAGATTGTTAGTCACTTAGCCAAACAGCAATAGATACAAACTTTGGTGACATCCTCAGAGACAAGCAAGGACATCAAAGGGACTTACTTGATTCATGCTCAAATTGTGCCTAATACTGTTCATCCAGCCTTTCTTACTCTCTTCGTCATCCTTGGCTTTATCAGTATGGTCACGGAACCATTGGTAGAGTTCTTGTAGCGTCATCGAATGTGTCGGGGTACTTAAGAATGCTCTCCAAATTAGTTGCGCATAAGGCTCGTCTGTCTTCCTTCCTTCGGGGCTCTCCTCCTTTTGCCTCGGCGACTCGTGTTCGTGAACTGCGACTGGGTTAGGTTCAGCTGCACCGGAGACAATTGTCGGTACTTCTTGCTGCGCCATAGTAGCTGCATCCACGTTGGCGCTTGGAAAGTTAGGGTCATCGTAAGCCATGTGGACGTGCAGCTGCTGGTCGTACTGCAGCGAAGGGTAATGACGAAAGTGGTGATTCGGCATATGGTTAGACTCCTTAAGGGGCGGCGGGTAGTTTTGCTGCTGAGATTCGCGAGGGGACCAGCCGTCTGGACTAGGCGCTGAAGAATTCGAGGAACAGGGCGCAATGGGCTTGACGCCACAAGCACCGCTTGCAGGAGAGCCGTGATAGGAATAACAGTCCAAGTCTTCTCCTTCACAGGTGGTAGAAGGCGGGGTGGGCCATACACCCTGTGAAGAGCTGGCTGAGTGAATTTGGGGGTGGTTGTACGTCGCAACAGACGTATTGATGGGGTGAGGAAAGAAGCTTGATGACGAGGGTTGTGACTGGGCCTGCTGGCCTATTTCGGTAAGTTGCGAAGTTGGCGAAGGTATGTAGTAAGAGTCTGATCTGGGGATGTCTGCTGAGCCGCCCGTTGATTGTGTTTCGCAGTTTCGACTTTGGTTATGAACCGCGTCGTAAGTGGTGGAGCAAAGGACGGGCAAGCCGTCATGAAAGTTTGGCTGCATGCCGGGAGTGCAAAATGCTGTTCACCAGAGAGTCAGACTTAGGTTCCCGCGCTGCCACAATGAGTCTAAGTCGGGAAGCAAATCAGAGCTGGCAAAGTCAGAGACTAGAGTGTACTGTAGTTGTATGTAAGGATGCCTCGAATTGATGCAAACCTAACAGACTATAATATGAGTGGTGAGGAGGATGTAGATGAGTAGAGGCGAGTAGAGGCGAGGAGAGGGAAAGGACGAAGTTTGTATGTGTGGAGTAGTAAATGTGCGGAATGGTAAGAGTCTAGATGTAGCAGTTGGTCAGTTTCTTGACTCCGAAGAGAAAAGATATGAAGGTAGGTTGTGGGTATGGAAGTTGTATGTAGGTGGTGTGGGCGTTGTATGTATGTGGGATTAGGAGAGGCTTGGGTACTTACATGTCAGAGAGATAAGGTAAGTGCTATGAGGTGATATGGGACCTGTGCTCTCATCAACCTGAGATTAAGACTAATTGGAACAGATCTGGACCCTGGTACCTAAGCTACAGATAATCTACCTAGTAGACCCTAGCCGGTGGCACCTGGTGGCATAAGCTACAATTAGGTAGGCAAGGTATCCTCGTAGCTACTAGTACGTATGTACTTGTACGTAAGGTTTATGTGTGTACATGTATGTATGTATGTATGTACCGTAACAGGGTAGGATACATGTAATTAGGGTAGGTAGGGTTATTAGTGTATATGTAGTTAAGGTAGTTAGGGAAGGTACGGTGCGAGGTAGAGGAAGGAGGGAATACCTACATAGCCCTGGTGAGATCAGACTCCCGCCCGAATGGGAAAGAGTGTACGTACCAATGAGTTGATTTTGACAGGGAAGTTGAGAGGTCAAAAAATTCCTAGAAAACCCCCAGTCCAGCTAGCCGGTACGTGCAAAATGCTCTCTGACTGGAGGTGGGGCCCCAACGGTGCAAGAAATATTTCTTTTCTCGTCGTGTGTCAGTGCAAGTGTTAATTAACCCAAAATAAAATAATAATGAAAATAATAATAATAAATGGATATTTCAAGATGACTAGGACTAGTTGGGTATGTAACAGACTAGAGCTGGGCGCAAGTCAACCTGAGGCACTTGCACAACAGAGAACCTGTTAATATGTATCGTGGATGACCATTAGACCAGGTATCTTGTTAGAGATGGATCTTGTAACCTGCCAACGCATTGGTTGCCTTCTTGACTGACGAACTCCTTGAGAATTTATGCCCCCTCTTTTTCCCTTTTCTATTTTATCTTCTCTCTCTCCCTCCCTATCTTTCCTAGCCGTTTCTGTTGGAGTGTAGCTTGGTAACGAAACTAGGGCTTTTTGCGGTGTGTAAGTGCTATCCGCCTGTATTGTATGTATGTATTGTATTCCAAATATTTTCCCCTATATTGTACGTTTATGTATATGTGTGTATGTTATATAGCTATGTGTGTGTATGCGTCAGCACATGTATTTGTGTGCGTATTATGTATGTGTGCGTGCTGCCTGTACATATAGCTACATGCATGCACTTGCATGCAGTATGTTTCTCCTTGTGCAAACGGAATCGCGTTTCGTGTGTCTCTAAGGTAGGCGCTGTCCACGGCATGGCTATCGGGGATTTGTTGCTTGTAAGAGGGATCAACTACAATGCTATTGTAGAGTAAGATATCACTATTTACAATCTCTGACAACCCTAACGAAGTAGAGGCACGGGAGAGGAACTACCCGCGACTTGAAAAGCGAAGAAAAAAAAATATTTTTTCTTTTCAGCCAAGAATCGACACCGGCTTAACAAGTTCATTATTTAGCGATGCAAGCCACCATAAAGCTACGGTGTGCGGCATAGAGACGGGATTAGGGCTCTCTTCCCGCAGCCGGTTACTTGCATCGTGAGTGGGATTTTGGCAGATTCGCCAAATGTAACCAATCATTGCCTGAATATCGTAGTCTACGGCGGGATCATCTATCGTAGCCTTACTAGAAGGGATCTGAAACTATCCCGAAGAAGTGCCCCTGACTAATTCCGTCGCGTGCATACCATCACAGCGCCTTCTAGAATCTTGATCGAAGCATCAGCTTGCAAGGGTCCCCGGATTGATGCGCGCGAAAGATAAATTAGAATAATCCCATGCCATAGATGTCATGATGCTATTCGTGAATGGCTTATACGAATGTCCTTGCGTCCACTTGCGTTTAGAAAACAGTAGAGCCTGGTCATAGGAACCATATTAGCTTCATACGATAGGCTGAAACTGAATACATTGCCATTACATGCCTTTGGAAACATCCTAACGTTCTCTGCCATATTAACTCCAGCACCCCAGGAACTAGCTGGATCAGGGAAGTGAAGCAGGTCTCCGAGCGCTGTGTCACCCAAATCTAGAACAAATCATTGATTCGCCGCCGTACTCCCGCTAAGAACAAGACCGGCAAATCACTCGCAGTTGTCATTCTAATGCCGCGCCCAGCTAATAGCCCTAATAATCTCCAAGCCAAGTGACGGATAGAAATCCGTATGGTGCGCAATAAAGAGTAGGCTCGCTTGCGTTTACCATTAGCGATTGGCTGCCTGGTCGAGAGCTCGCTATTACTTTCGGTAGTAGATCTATACGTCGTATGTTAATAATTATCAAGTTGCCAGTAGAGGTAGAGATTGTTACGTACCTTTTTAAACTGGAAGTGGAGTTGAAGAATTCCCTGTAAATGTGGAGAATTAGCGAAGGCGCGCTCCAAGGTGCAATTCAGGAACAGGAGGGGGTAAAAGTGCAAACGAAGTCCAGAAGAGGGAATTGAACTCAGCGCGTCAATCGGCAAAAAAACGGGCGTGGCTTGCGATCAACGTTTTTGAGCTTGTCAAATAAGATTCGGCAGTAGACGCCATTAATGTTTGTCATGTCCGAACCCCGGATTTTCCACAGTCTGGTGCCTCCTAGCCACGTGAAATAGACGTAGGGTACTGAGAATACGAGCGGAATGTCGAAAAGAAAATAAGAGGGGAAAAAGACGACATACCTTATCAAAGCTACTTTTGAACCCACGGTCCTTCTTTGCACTGTAATCCCATTCGCGATCAACAATTCGAAAGGCAATATCCTCATATGGCGGACCTGCAATAAAACGAATCAAACAAGTATCTTCCTCGCCTGCTGGCGCAAAGGACTCGCCTTTTCGCCTTCCGTGCTCGCGAATGATTTTGAACGTGGGCGCCTTTGTCTTGTCGATGAGGTCAGGATAGAAGATGTTGAATTTGTACCCTTGCACTACCTTTGGTGGCGGGTTATCGTGGTCGTAGTGCGTCTGATTGTACTTGTTCCATTCGTAGCCCATCTGCACTCGATTGAAATAACGCGGTTTTCGAGGCCGGTATTTGTCTGCCCACTGCGGCTTTGTAGCGCTCGGAACGGTCTCTTCAGCTGTGAATATCTCCTCGTTCTCGCTAATCCCTCGAGCAACCTCTCGCTCGTACAAAGCTTTGGTGGCTTGAGAGAAGTCTTCGTTTCCGCCCGTAGCGAACCTAGCAGTACCAGGGGGCGGTGCGCTTACGGAGTTGCTAGCCAGAACGACGGCAGCCGCGTTGGATTTTGGCTTGGAAACAGAAGTCGTACTAAGATCCTTAGATTCAGCGTAGTCAGTGCCCCCCAAAAGTTCAGATTCGGCGAGTGCCTTTGCCTTTTCTGGATCTCTTTCTTTCAGGAGTTTGATTCTTTCCTCTTTAATAGCCTCATAGATCTTCTTCAGTTTTGCCTTTGCTTTAAATGTCTGCAGACTCTTGAGCAGCTGTTCCCAGTAATCAGTGTCTACGACCTCGTCGGAACGGAGCTTGGCCTGTATCTGGCCTTCTAACTTCTCCAGTTGTTCAAGATTCTTTGGGCCCAGTATCTTGTCCACATCCGCAATGACTGAGCTAACTGCGCGTTCCTCCGGTCCCATGGGTTTGAGACGCTGCCGTCGATCCGTGCATAATATTTGCAAGGCCTTCCAATAGTCCCTATTCCTTGTATTGGCTTCGAGAGTAAGATATGGCGTAATGTCGGCATCGAGTTCGTCAAGCTCAGACTCTTTCAGTCCCTCGATAACGGTATTAGGTGGAGGCACATCGATATCTACATCGGCATCGTCGTCGTCGAAGACATCGCGGTCGGTATCAATGTATCGCAAGTTAAATGCCAACAGGTCGACGGGTTTCGCTCGTCCTTCTCGGACGCGAATATCTGCTTTCTTCTTGGATTGTTTGAGGACAAACTTGTCTTCGTCTGCGATGAATTGTCGGGACTGCTCGTCTTGACTGAGCCAGTTCTGCGCAGTAGGATTCGAGGGTTTGCTCTGGGTCGGTCGCGAAGGCTTCGTGATCCTAGTATGGGGATCTCGTCTAGGAGATGCGATATCACGACGAGAGGGGGACTTACGACCGTAAATCATAGCACGCCTACCAGGATCCATTTTCACGATGTGACCCGAAACACGTGTCTTGCTTGGTAGAATAAGAAAATATATGATTGAGGTAGATTCTTGTTGAATCATGAGATGTCGTCAATCTGAGCTTACCCGGAAGGAACCTTTTGGAACCAAGCAGCCAAGTTTGATCGATTTTGTAGGTCCACTTTTATGTCCCACTTTTTCCCTCAACTTCCCTTGCCTATTCACCTAGGTGAAAAGCCCCTTTCACCGAGGCTCACCGAGGTACTAAGGTTGTACCTCTTTACCTATGTATGTACACAGTTTGATCAACTCTCTAACAAAATAGTATAGTACAATTTTGCTTGTTATAATATTGTACAGAGTCTTTATTTCGAAAAATGCTGATAACCCATTGTCAACAATAGGACAGTCTTGGAAAGCCATTGGTTACTAATGGACAACAGCGGCGGTATGAGCCTCTATGCGAACTAGAGAAATCTCCATATTTGAGATTAAAGCAAGGAATCTATTGCGAAGGCCCCCTACCAGCGTTGGAGTATCTGATTTACCGTCTCTGCTACTTCTATCTAATATCCAGCAATCGAACTGTCGGGCGAGACGTTGGTTGACTCTGAGTAGCTCAGGACGGTCCCAATCAATAGCCCGGGAGATTAGCATACCCAACATTATTCAGTAATTAGTAGTAGCGATACACATATGAGCTTCGAATTATTAACAGGTCCCTCCATGCCGATGATAGCGGTGATTCTACACGCAAAACTTCCGGTCTTGCCACCGATAGATCGTCAATTTAAAGACTTGTCAGAGATGAGTAAATAAGGTATGCATTAGGGTCATAGTGGTTCTGTCGATTCGACGTGAGATATACCTGACGGAAGTGCGATGATTAATTGTATCTACACGAAACCAGCAACCGTACATTCAAGGACCCTATTCCTACTATCTCATAGTGAAGACCTTGCGATTCGAACAATATGTAGCGTAGTTCACGTAGTCAGCGACCTAACCGGAGGAACCAACGCCAATCCACCAGAGAAGGCCCACTAGAACAAGAACAACAAGGCCCTATCGCTAGTTAGTATTAGAACTGAGTAGCTTAGAAGAATTATTAGGGCATACCACGGCTGGATAGGATACAGGAATTCGAAGCTTCTCCTTCATGGTACGGGGTTCTTTAACTTCTCGTGCCGCTTTGTTGTCGTCCTTGTAGTCCTTGATTCGACGCTGTATCTCCTTTTGGCGCTCCTCCAACTCATCCTCGATACACTCTAGTTGAAAGCTGCGAGCTATGATTCCGATCTCGAGGGATTCAGCCAGTGCTCGTCGTTCCTCGGCTCGGTCTTTGAGGACTGACTCAACTTTCTCATTAACGGAATTCGCGATTTGTTCGATTATCATCTTGTCTTTGGCTAGATGGCCGGCTCCCACCTCAAGATGTTTGAGCGCTCGGTTAATAGGATGGAGGGATTTTCGAATGGATTCTACCTCCTCATGGACGACTTCTCGTACGGCTTCTTCAATAATTGCCTTGAGGAAAGCAACATCGCGAGGAGGCATGTTCGATTGACCCTTGAATTTCCAAAGTCCAGTCAGCAGATGAATCAACTGAGTAAGTATAACTTGAGATCCTAATAGTTGCTCTATCGAGCCTTGAGTCTCATGTAGTACCCCGTTCGGCAATGCAATAGCCAGAGCGCACACACGCTTGCAACCCAAGACGCCACAAGGGCCGGAGCCACGTCGCCGCAGAAGAACTCTGAAGCGCGTTTCTAAGGCCATTAACGCAATCCACCTACAACCATCAATCTGGGGCGTGATGGAAGCCGGGCTACGCCCCGTTTCGGGTGCTCAAGACTATTCTTCAAGACCCAACCCGGTCTGACAAAGCCCACTATGGCTATGAAAGACGAGGATGGCCGACACGTAATTTATCTCCATGACGTATCGGTAACCCACTGAAGGGTAGCTACCCCCAACCAAAGGAGGCGGGTTGATCGATAGTGATCAGTAGCCACACATGCCTCAGCACCGATAACCATTCATGGAGATCCCCATCTTCGTGTGTCCAGGCCGTTTACGAGATCTTGAAGTGATAGAGGATAGAATCAAGGAAAACAAGCTTGGACATGGACTTACCGGTGAAATTCCAATGTGCGCCTCCGGCTCTTCCGTAGAAGAGCGCGCATCGAGACGAGACATCTGATGAGGTTAATACTAGTTAGGAATAGGAAGAACAATTGAGGGAGATTAGTTTGGATTAAGACTTACCATAGACATTCCTGTGCCATCCAGACCCAAGAGGTGGTTTGAATGGATTTGATGTATCTTGTGGTGTTGACGTTCAGTTGTAAGAAGCGAATGTTGGAAAGATTCCCGGGTATTTATACGCGAGTAAGAAATTCTGCCAGCTGAGAGAATCAGCCTCCGACCGCCTAAGATAATAATTCCAAACCTTAATTCGCGTACTTGCCCTTCGTACGCCTGGGGCCTGCCAACTTGACGTGTACATATGTGCATGGACACTTCATGTACGTACCTATGTAGGTAGGTACCTACGTATTCGAAGTCCCCCTTTTCCAAATACGGGCGGTACATAAATTACGTAGACCTGTAATCAAGCACTTAGAGTAGGTATATGTATCTAATGTAGGCACACATACAAGTATACATGGAGGTATGTAATTAGAAGCCTTGTGGAGTTCGTCTAGGGCCAAATCATATCCCACGCAGAGTGTTATTAGGCACCACTTGCTCTACGACCACATTTATCTTATTAATCACATTCTCAACATTGCATTTTCACCAACCACCCAAGCGATACAGCTTACTCAACTGTAATATATCTTGTAGTTACTAATCAGTATAGATGACCGTGCTGCCAAGTCAATTGTAGGCATGGAAGCAACTCGATGCTGTGGTAATATACACAAACCTCAATCAGTCGGTACACATATGCACCATAGCTATCTCAGCGAATGGAACACGTCTATATTCTTCATCTCGGTCTCGATCTCGCGGTCCTTCACATTGTCTAGGAAACCTTTCATGTTCTACGCGAACATTACAAGACTTTACTGTAATACCTGATCGAGTGTCGATGCCTTGAAATCGATTAGCCGTGTCTTATTCAACCTAACGCCAATATCCTTTTGGGATGGCTCTGTAATATTCAGACCAGGGGCTTTGTTGTACCAAGTGTCCAATAAGAGGTTTTCAAATTCGTTATCTGATTCCTAGGGTCCCCCAAGTCTAGATGGCAGATAAAACCATGAATCTACTGAACAAGAATAGCCCGAAATCCTAAAGTAATTATTCTATCAAATCCTGCTACTGTTGTGCTAAGTGATGTTGAACTAGGGCGCACACATAGTAGTTAAGCTAGTCATCATGGACTGGCGGTTCACAACACCAAAAGAAAAGCCCACTAACTGAGGGTAACCTATAATACGTCAACTTCCTGGGAATAATCCACCAAACAATATCGAGAACAACTGCCCCACGCGAAGTAAGCTGATCGACTGGGAATAATCGGCAGGAGTGCATGCCTCCATGATTTTGAGCAACCTAAGACGCCGCCAAGACTGCTCTGGAGGATCTTTAGGGATGGAAATGTTGCCAATTAATCAGAGAAAGCCAGCATGAACACGGATTTACAGTGAGCATTCTAGGGCGACTGTTAGGCTAGGCATCCATGGATTCCCTTGATTTTTCTACGAGGACCAAAGTTAGGTGACGGCACCGTTTGTCCTCCCACTAGATTACCCGAGTTTTACGAGGGCTATTGTGTCGAATTGAAGAAGCTTATCAAAAATTTCCTATCGCGGGAATCTTAGGTGTCGATCATTTTGAAAATTTCGAGATATGGCAGTGCGGTAGGAGCTGTGGCAGGAGCTGTGGCAGGAGCTGTGGCAGGAGCTGTGG